>CAUYLG010026688.1:0-28199 GCA_963573385.1 Cacajao melanocephalus
TGTGTCTGTTTTTGTCTTTTATTGCCATTGCTTTTGGTGTTTTAGTCATGAAGTCCTTGCCTATGCCTGTGTCCTGAATGGTATTGCGTAGGTTTTCTTCTAGGGTTCTTATGGTGTTAGGTCTTATGTTTAAATCTTTAATCCATCTGGAGTTGATTTTAGTGTACCATGTAAGGAAGGGGTCCAGTTTCAGCTTTCTGCACATGGCTAGCCAGTTTTCCCAACATCATTTGTTAAACAGGAAATCTTTTCCCCATTGCTGGTTTTTGTCAGGTTTGTCAAAGATCAGATGGCTGTAGATGTGTGGTGTTACATCTGAGGCCTATATTAGAAATCAGATGGCATGATGCCTCCAGCTTTGTTCTTTTTGTTAGGATTATCTTGGCTATGTAGGCTCTCCTTTGGTTCCATATGAAGTTTAAAGTGATTTTTTCCAGTTCTGTGAAGAAGATCAATGGTAGCTTGATGGGGATAGCATTGAATCTATAAATTGCTTTGGATAGTATGGCCATTTTCATGATATTGATTCTTTCTAACCATGAGCATGGGATGTTTTTCCATCTGTTTGTGTACTCTCTTATTTCCTTGAGCAATGGTTTGTAGTTCTCCTTGAAGAGGTCCTTCACATCCTTTGTTAGTTGTATTCCTAGGTTCTTATTTTCTTTGTATGAATTGTGAATGGGAGTTCGCTCATAATTTAGCTCTCTGTCTGTTATTGCTGTATAGGAATACTTGTGATTTCTGCACATTGATTTTGCATCCTGAGACTTTGCTAAAGTTGCTTATCAGCTTAAGGAGATTTTGTTCTGAAACAATGGGGTCTTCTCAATATACAATCATGTCATCTGCAAATAGAGACAATTTGACTTCCTCCTTTCCTAATTGAATACCCTTTATTTCTTTTTCTTGCCTGATTGCTCTGGCTAGAAATTCCAATTCTATATTCAATAGGAATGGTGAGAGAGGGCATCCTTGTCTAGTGCTGGTTTTCAAAGGGAATGCTTCCAGTTTTTGCCTGTTCAGTATGATGTTGGCTGTGGGTTTGTTGTAAATAGCTTTTATTATTTGAAATATGTTCCATTTATACCTAGTTTATTGAGAGTTTTTAGCATAAATGGCTGTAGTTTTTTGTTGAAGGCTTTCTCTGCATCTATTGAGATGATCATGTGCTTTTTATCTTTGCTTCTGTTTATGTGATGGATTATGTTTATAGTTTTCCGTATGTTGAACCAGCCTTGGATCCCCAGCATGAAGCCTACTTGATTGTGATGGATAAGCTTTTTGATGTGCTGTTGCATTCGGTTTGCCAGTATTTTATTGAAGATTTTTGCATCTATGTTCATCATGGATATTGGCCTGAAGTTTTATTTTTCAGTTGTGTCTCTGCCAGGTTTTGGTGTCAGAATGATGTTGGTCTCATAAAATGAGTTAGTGAGGATTCCCTCTTTTTGTATTGTTTGGAATAGTTTCAGAAGGAATGGTACCAGTTCCTCTTTGCACATCTGGTAGAATTCAGCTGTGAACCCGTCTGGAACTGGACTTTTTGTGGTTGATAGGCTATCAATTCCTGCCTAAGCTTCAGACCTTGTTGTTGGTCTATTCAGGAATTCAACTTTGTCCTGGTTTAGTCTTCGGAGGGTATAAGTGTCCAGAAGTTTATCCATTTCTTCCAGATTTACTGATTGATGTGCAAAGTTGTTTGTAGTAATCTCTGATGATAGTTTGTATTTTTGTGGAATTGGTGGTGATATCACCCTTATCATTTTTTATTGCATCTATTTGATTCTTCTCTCTTTTCTTTTTTATTTATCTGGCTAGTGATCTGTCTATTTTGTTGATCTTTTCAAAAAACAAGCTCCTGGATTTATTAATTTTTTGAAGTTTTGTTTTCTGTCTCTATCTCCTTCAGTTCTGCTCTTAGTTATTTCTTGTCTTCTGCTAGCTTTTGAATTGGTTTGATCTTGCTCCTCTAGCTCTTTCCATTTTGATGTTAGGATGTCGATTTTAGATCTTTCCTCGACTCTCACGTGGGCAGTTACTGCTATAAATTTTCCTCTAGACACTGCTTTAAATGTGTCCCAGAGATTCTGGTACATTGTGTCTTTGTTCCCATTGGTTTTGAAGAACATCTTTATTTCTGCCTTCATTTTATTGTTTATCCAGTCATCATTCAGGAGCAAGTTGTTTAGAGTTCATGAAGTTATGCGGTTCTGAGTTAGTTTCTAAATCTTGAGTTCTAATTTGATTGTGCTGTGGTCTAAGAGACTGTTATGATTTCCATTGTTTCGCATTTGCTGAGGAATGATTTACTTTTGATTATGTGGCCAATTTTAGAGTACGTGTGATGTGGTGCTGAGAAGAATGTATATTCTATGGATTTTGGGGTGGAGAGTTCTGTAGATATAATAAATTATTCTTAAATTAAGGCAGGCATATTGGGTTTTTTTTAGACATAATTCTATGGCATACTTAATAGACCCTAGAGTGTAGTGTAAACATAATTATATATATATATACATATATATATGTGTATATATATATATGTGTATATATGGACATCAAAAAAGTTGTATAACTTGCTTTATTGTGATATTTTCTTTATTGTGGTGGTCTGGAACTGAATCCCCAATATCTCCATGGTATGCCTGTAGTAATAATTCCTTGTGGTTGCATTTGCACTTTCTTGAAAACATACAGAGTTGAGCACACATTCATATACTTTTTCTGATCATGTTCTAGTTTGAAGTGCTATATTTCCTTGATAATATTTAAAGTAAATTATACCATTTGTAACTGATTTATAGAAATTCTTCATATGTTCTGGATATAAGCCCTGTATCATGTATATAATCTTCTTTTCCCTTTGTTAATATCACTTTTTTGATGAATGAATGTTATTAATATCCAAATAGTCCAATTTATTATTCTTTTTATTATTGCTGAAGTATTTCAGGCCCTGTTTTAGAATTCTTTCGGTGCTTGCTCTAGGTTCATGAGATATTGTACTGTTTTACCTTTCAGTTTTATAAGGATACCTTACACTCTTAAATCATACTATAATGCACCTACAATTTATGTTTATGCTTCTTATAAAATAGGGATACATAGTTTAAAATTTTCCATTTGGAAGTATAATTGACCATCACTTCCCCTTTTTTATAGAACTAAGTTTGAATAAAAAGCTTTGCTCTTGTGCCTTCTGCTGTGAGGTAGCATCTCCAATAGGAGCTGCTTTTCAGCATAGCCCAAAGGCTCCACGGTTCTGTCCGGAAGACGATTTAAAACAATTCACAGCAAGCAACTCACAGTTGCCAACATGTTACAGCCACAAATAACTTATGGTATAAAAGTCATTGTATAAGAGTTCTCCAGAGAAACAAAACCAATTGTGTGTGTGTGTGTGTGTGTGTGTGTGTGTGTGTGTGTGTGTTTATTGTAAGGAATTAGCTTGTGCATCATGTAGTCAGGGAAACAGAGAAGTCCCCCAATTAGCTGCCTCAAAGCTGGAGACCCAGGAACATTGATGGTTTAGTTCTAATAACTGGAGGACAGGTAATGTAGTACATATAAAATTATGTTTACACTTCACAGTCAAGGACAGGGAAGACTGATGTTCTGGTTTAAGCAGTCAGGTAGAGAGGGTGAATTCTTCTATCTTCTGCTTTTTTGTTCTATTTAGGCTTGCAGCAGATTAGATCATGCCAACTCAGATTGGGGAAGGTAATCTATTTTGTGAATTCTATAGATCCGAATGGTAATCTCATCAGGAAATACCCTCACAGACACACGCAGACATAGTGTGTAATCTAGTCACCCATGTTTAATGTTTAATCTGGATCCCAGCCAAGATGACATATGAAATTGACCATCACAACCATTAAGGTTTTTAGGTTGTTAAGCAGAAAGCCTTAGTACAAACTGCCTAATATTTAATTTGGGGTCTGTAGGTGTGGTACTGTTGAGACAAAAACAAAACGTATGTCCTTGACTTCATGGCTGGCTGTCTACCACCATGGAAGCTGGAAATACAGTAAACTACATTTGCAGTGGTTAGGCATTTGATGAAAGTCATTCTAATAGTTTTGTAGAAAAAAAAAGAAAGTGTTTATGAATATTCGTTGATTTGTAACAATGATTTCAGGTCTATGCATTTTCCTGTAAGACTGTTTTACTTGAATCCTATATTTAATATATAAATATATAGTTAAAAGAAAAACTTTAGCTGAATTAAATTTAAAGGAGTTTAATTGAACAATGAAAGGTTTGTGAACTGGGCAGCCCCTAGAATCATAGCAGATTCAGAGACTCCACCACAGCCATGTGGCAGAAGAAGATTTATAGCAAAGAAAAGGGAAGCAAAGTACAGAAATGGGAATTGAGGTACAGAAACAACTGGATTGGGTATAGCTTGGTGGCGTTTGCCTTACTTAAACACAGTTTGAACTCTCACCAGTGTACGAGTGGTTAAAGTATGGCTGCTGGGATTGGCCAAGACTCAGCTATTGTTGCAGGTGCATACTCCTAAGTTAGGTTTTCAGTCTTGGCTACCTATTAAGTTAGGTTGCAGTTCATCCACAAGGACTCAGATATGGAAGTACGGAGTCTTTCTCAGGCCATATTTAGTTCACTTTAAGAATATATGCAGTCATACATCACATGGTGATGGGGGTATGTCCTGAGAAATGTGCCGTTAGGCAGTTTTGTCCTTTCATGAACATCGAGTGTACTTACACAAACCTTGATGGTGTAGCCTAATACACACCTGACTATAGGGTTTAGTCTATTGCTCCTAGGCTACAAACCTGCACGTCATGTGACTGTACTGAACACTGTAGGCAATTGTAACATATAGCATTTGTGAATCAAAACATGTCTAAACCTAGAAAAGGTACAGTAAAAACAGGGTATAAAAGATAAAAAGTGGCACATAGACATAGGACATTTACCTTCAATGGGGTTTCCAGGACTGAAAGTTGTTTTAGGTGAATCTAGGAGTGAGTAGTGAGTGGATCTGAAGGCCTCCGATGCTACTGTGCACTACCATATAATTTATAAGAACTAGTCTACATTTAGGCTACACTAAATTTTAAAAAAATGTATTTCTCTTTCTTCAGTAATAAGTTAAACTTAGTTTACTGTAGTGTTTTTATCTTATAAACTGTTCATTGTTAACTTTCTGACTCTTTTTTTAACAATGCTTAGCTTAAAACACAAGCATATTGTATATTTGTGCAAAAATATTTTATTTACATTTTTTATTATATAAGATTTTTATATTTTTAATTTTTTTTCTTTTAGACTTTTTGTTAAAAACAAGCACACACATTAGCCCAGGCCTACACAGTGTCAGGGTCATCAATATCTCTGTCTTCCACCTCCACATTTTGTCCCACTGGAAGGTCTTCAGGGACAGTGACATTCATTGTCTCCTATTCTCCTATGCTAATAATACCTTCTAAAATAACTCCTGAAGGACCTGCTTGAGACTCAGGTACAGTTAACGTTATATATATATATATATATATATATATATATATATATATATATATAAAATATCTATATGGCAGTGGTCCCATGAAATTATAATGGAGTTGAAAAATTCCTATAACTTTGAAAACTCATAGCCATTGTGACATTGTAGTGCAATGCATTACTTATGTGTTTGTAGTGATCTGAGTGTAAAAGGAAATATATATATGTATATATATATTAGCATGTACCTCATTTTTAGTATATACTTCATATTATTTTAGCATATATGAAGTATATACTATTTCTATTTTAGCATACACTTAATATTATTATTTTAGCATATATGAAGTACATGATATTCATATTATTTAGCATATATGAAGTATATGCTAAAATAATAATAAAAGCATAGTACAGTAAATACATAAGCCAGTAAGAGTTTCTTCTTAGCATCTTATTAAGTATTGCACACTGTTCAAAATGGTGTACACTATCCTTTTTTTACACAACAGGCAGCTCAGGTTTCTTTACACCAGCATCACAACAAACACATGAGTAATGTATTGCACTACAATGTTACAATGGCTATGAGGTCACTAAGCTCAAGGAACTTTCAGCTTTATTGTAATCTCATGAGACGACCATCAAATAGGCAGCCTGCTGTTGACCAAGACATCCTTCTGAGGCACTGCATGACTGTGTCTTATTCTCACTGGTACTCTTTTTCATTCAGTTTCTAACTTCTCTTCATATTCTTCTCTAATCCAAGTGAAAATATCAAAGTGAAGAAATTCCTTCTTTTAGTGGGGAAGTAGTAAAATTTTACTATTTGCTGTGTTATTTGATGGTAAAAAGCACAATGTCAACTGTATGTTTTCCTCTATTTTGAATGTATTAAAATTTTAGTTGAGGACAAATAAATCATCAATTAATAAATCAACTTTTAAAAACCCCATGTTCTTGGACATAGAGGGAAACAACACACACTGGGGTCTTTTGGAGGATGGACGATGAGAGGAGGGACAAGATCTCGGAAAATAACTAATGAGTACTAGACTTAATACCTGGGTAACAACATAATCTGTACAATAACTCCCCATGGCACAATATAGCTATGTAATACATTTGTACTCTTGAACTTCAAAGTTTTTAAAAGTTTAAAATAAAAACCCCACAAAATCCATGTTCTAATCTTAGCACTTTGTGAGGCCCAGACGAGAGGGTTGCTTCAACCCAGGAGTTCAAGGTGGCAGTGAGCTGTAACCGGGCCATTGCATTCCAGCCTTTCAAGAAACCAACAAACAAAAGCAACAAAAAAAAAACTACTAAATATTCTTCCTTATGTTTATAAAATACAAGTAATATAAAATACACAAATATAACAACCTATTAACTATGTTCTTAAAATAATATATTTCTTCACTTATCTATTTGTCTACTTAATCTGTTGGTATTTGAAAGTTATGCATAAATTTTCAAATGTGATTACAGTTCATTACCTTGCATGTATATCTAATGTTTTTGTTGTATATATTTTGATCCTAGTTTTATGTACATATAAGATGATGGCCTCATATATTCTTAGAAACCACTGTTTTCAACAAGATTCCTCTTTTAGGTGTTTAACATTTTGGATTACTTTCCAAATGAATATTTTCAGGCCAACTTTACCTATCACAGAAATTGTTTAGTATGTCTTTGTCCCCTGCTCCTTTTTCATCTTTATGGCTAGTTACGTTTTATTTTTGCCTTCCAGCCTCCCAGTTTTACCTTATAACTGATTCTGTTATTATTATTATTTAATCTAAATCTTGTACTATTAACTTTTTAATAAGGAAATAGTTTTTATCCATATTTGTTGTACATATTATCATGTTAGAACTTTTCTGTCATCATTTTATAAGTTTTTAGTAGTATGCTTTTAAAAATTTTTGTTTATTTTTAAAATTTTTGTGAAATTGTGTTTTATTTATTTTATTATATTTATCTTGAATAATACATTTATCAAGTGCTTTTTACAGACTTTTTAAAAAGATTATCAGGAATAACTAAACTTGTTTTCTCTCAACTTTGAGTCAAGTGTAATTTTATTTAAATATGTACATGTGTACACATATATAAAACTGCAGGCGGATTTAGAGCATATGTATGTGTTTGTGGTTTTTTTTAAATTTATTGCCTATATAAGAGCAGAAGATGACAGTGAAATGTCATGGGATTGGGAAATAGAAATTGAGATTTATTACATTTGCTTATTATTAATATAGTTGATAGGACTATCCATAAAATGTTTCTTTAATGAGCAAGGAGAGACCACCATCAATTTATAGCAGCTTTCAGTACCAATAATGATTTATTCTAATAAATATGTATAAGATATGTGTGGTTGATAACAGTGGTTCACAAAATACAGAAAATTATTTATATGTAGATTTGGTTGATCATGTAAAATGTTGATTTATTTTTACCTTCCAAAATAAATTATTGATAAACATTCTGAACTTATCAATGTATTTTCTATTTTATTCTTAAAGAGTATACATAATCTAGTCCAATCTTCGTTTAATACTAATTTAGTTAAAACTCTGAAGTGTAATCAGCAGGAGATTGTAGCTTTTATAAATGAAACCACGCTAACATTTTAGATAAGATAAAAATGATTTCACAAAGTGTAAATGTGTATCTAATTTAAATAAAATAATTTATATTATTATACTTACAGAAAATAGTGCTGCAATGTACTATGCAAAGTATTTGCTTCATAACAGTAAAATTATGAACATTCTAAACACATTTAAGAATATTAAAAAAGTAACCTTGAAGAAAACACAGTATAGTAAGCTTTCTTAATAATATAGTCAGTAATATCTGTTGTTTTCTCTATGCTATTTTTTAATGATTTAAAAGGTCAGTTTATCAGGGACCCATAAAATTTCATGGAATTTGGTGTTTCAAAGATTTGATAGTGTTTTTTTTTTTTTTTTCCTTATTGAGCATGGCTATGTAAAATCTAAATTGACCAAAGGTATTTTGTCTCTGAATGAAATTATTTATTGCAAGTACTTTTCTCTTTTTTTGACAGCTCTCTGCCTGAAAGAAAAATCCACTCTACAGAAGTAATGGAAATAAACATTGCTTCCAGAAAAATAATTATAAGCCATGATTTAAACATAAACACCAGGTTTGAGTTGAAAAAAGAAACAAATCTTAAGTGACCTTTAAAATAAGATTCAAATTATTTTAATATAACTAAAACACACAAAATTTTTTTCTCACAAATTTTAATACCGTTTTAATTTGTTCACATTTTTAATTCACCAAAGGAGATAATTTATTTAATGAAAGGAGATGGTAGATATTGAGATAGAAGATAGAGATCTTGGAAGCTTATAAGGTCTGCAGTTATTTCATTTTCTTGAAAACTGCAATGTCATATCTCTAAAGGAAAAGAATAGCTCAGTACTCCATGTTTACTTAAAACAAACATTTCGTCAAATAAAAATGTCTCTATCATTTATTCCAATTCTTTTGAAGTTGAAGAAATTATGTATTTATTTACAGTAAAAATAATAATAGGTAAAGCAACATTTTAAGTGTAATGATATTATAAATTTGTATAATTTATGTAAAGTAACATAATTAAACTAAAAAGTGTTTAGAAGTCTTGATGGCTGTGGATTCAGATTATATCCCCCTCAGAAAATGCCAAATTATGACTTTTCATTAAAGTCACATTTGGATTCATATAAGTATTTTCACATTGGAAGTTAAGTCACTTTCTTGAAAACGATGAGAAAAATGTCTGCATATTTCTGTATCCTCTTCATGAGCAGCTCTGCCCTTGGTGCTGAGTGCTGCATAACAACAGTCTCCCTTTTTAGCAGGTCATTTGCCCAATTTTGTGGCTTAGAGCAACAGTCTCGTTATTATATTACTTAAGTGTGGTTTATTTCCTGTCATATCATCTTTGCTTCCCCTTGAAATCAGAGCTGCGGAAATTGTGGTCTGAACCTTGGGGAGACAGGGACAGCATTTGTGGCAAAGGAGCAACTTATTTAAAAAGAAAAAAAAAAGATGTTCCTTTGTCCTTCAGGAAGATATGCTTTGAAGTACTGCAAGGAATGTTAAAAAAAAAAAAAATCACCAGGCTTGGTGGTTCATGCTTGTAATCCTAGCACTTTAGGAGGCCGAGATGGGCAGATTGCTGGAGATCAGGAGTTTGAGAAAAGCCTGGGCAACACGGTGAAACCCCATCTCTATTAAAATACAAAAAAATATATATATATATATATATATATATATATATATATATATATATATTAGCTGGGACTTGTGGCATGTGCCTGAGTCCCAACTACTCAGGAGGCTGAGGCAGGAGACTTGCTTCAACCAGGGAGTTGGAGGTTGCAGTGAACCGAGATTGTGTCACTGAATTCCAGCCTGGATGACAGAGTGACTGGATATGTCCCCACATAGAACTGGCCAGCTCAGGTGTGAGTTCCCCAATGCCCTCATGGTCCTAGGTGCCCATCACATTGCCCAAACGCCCTACAGAACTTCTCTGCAAGTATTAACTGGAATGAATTCTTTGTAAAATAGCTTACAACACTCCTTTATCCTTAACAACAAACTCTACTATAAGCAGGGAGGGAGATATTAATATGCATTATATGACTATAAACTAAGAGATAAAGAAATGAGTATAAGCTCAGTCTACAGCTTACGATGACTAAAACAAAGTGTCAAGATATATATATATATATATATATATATTTTTTTTTTTTTAATTCTTTATTCACTCTCCCAAAGAATATACAAACTGTGATTTAATTTTTTTCAGTTCCTTTGAATAAATATCCAAAACGCTTCTCTAATACTTACTTCTGTTCCGATTTTGAGCCATGTCTCAAATGTGTCTCCATTTTTTTTCTTTTTTAACTGAGGAAGTGGCTTAGGGAGGAAATGTGGTAACAAAAAATATGTCACACTCACCTGTGGTACTTTTCAAATCAAATTTGAAATGTGTAAAACTCAGTTACAGGCACTTCTGTAAGATTCAGCATGAACTTGTCACCCCCGGTTTTCTCAAATACTTAAAAGAAGTACAAATGGCTTTATTAGAAGAACAGATGAGATTTAAGGGTTCCTATAGTGAATTCCATTAACTGAATTTAAACACCGCTTGCTCAAAGTTCTATTTCTCTATTTCGAACAGTATTAAACATGAGACTATTACATTATACTTCCTCTTTTTCTCTAAAAATAACACTTTTCCGTATACCTTCAGAATATGATCCATGTTTCTAACAGTGTGACCCTTGTAAATCATTCACACATTTCCATGAATATCTCCTGTTGTTACCTAACCATTTGTTTTTACTGAATGAAGACTTTCCATTACCACAGACATTTGACTTCACTATCATTAAACTAAATATTTTTCCTCACATATCAGAACTAGCAGTGATCCCTACATAAAAAATAGTTCTTTTCTTTTGTTTCTGTTTTTTAATTTTGCTTTTAAGTCTGATTACAATTAGATATCTTGTAGCATATACCCTAGGTAATAGCTGTCACTTTTACCTTTTTTATGTTACAGTGATTTTTCATTCTTGCTTTTGTAATTACATGGCTTAAAATCCCCCAACACCAGGGTTCCAGAAAGCTGATTACTCTTACTTGAGAAAGGGAAATCATTTTCCATTTCCTTGGGTGAATATAAATCAAATGGTGCTCTGGTTTTAAAGCTCTCTTGGCTTTTTTCTCTCTCTCCCTTTTAAACTGCTTGCCTTTTGCCTGTCTTGTTACAGGTCACCTTCTGCAATCAGATGTTTCATTTTCCAGAAATAAATTCCTTATTACTGAAATACTGACTCATTTTCATCTTGTTAGCCTTTAAGTCTAAATTCTTTTATATCATGTTTTTTTAAAAAAACATTGTCATTTTTAAAAATAGCTTTCATTCCTGAATATATACCAGGATCACCTAGAAATCTTATAGATAGATAGATAGATAGATAGATAGATAGATAGATAGATAGATTCCTGGACAGTACTTTAGGATTGTATTGAGACCCAGCAATCTGTATTTTTAGAAAGCTTGGCCAGTGACATCAAATGAGAATCTGTCATAGTTCTAGGAACTTGGATCTATAAATTAAAGCTAGAGGGGAAAGTTGGTTTCCAATACATTATCAATTTGAAGCGCTGAAAGAGAAAAACAAATACTATATAAGATGCAGTATTCGACAATTAACACTAGCAAAAACAATTATATTTAGAACAATGCCTTTTCTCATTTTCTCAGCCTTTAATTTTGCAACTACTGCTACACGCAAAATTGACATCCCTCCACAGTCAGCTGTCTCCTTAGGTGAGATCTATCTAGGTGTGATGCAGGCAATATCTAAACATCTCTGGGAATTTCTGCAGCTGACATTTACCCTTCACTTGTAATGCTCCTTAGACACTTAGTTATCCTCTCGGTTGAATTGCTGCTAGATTCGGTATTCTAGTGCTGACATTGAGATTTTCTGTTGGTTTTATAATTTTTAGTTCATTCTCCTAAAAACCTACACTCCAATAATGGTGGCCTCACTTTTAATTTAATTGCAGGCTTATTTAAAAAGCATGTGTTCCAGCTTGAGATTTTCTGTTTCAACTTTGATCCACATTCTGTTTCTGGTCTAATATATACCTAAGTCTTTAATACCACTTCAAAGTTTGAATCTTTTATTTCCCTGTACAATTTTCCATCCTCAATCTTTATTTCTGATAATAACCTGCCTCTGTGACCAGTTGTTATGTTTTTGTCTATAAATGTTCTGTCTGCTTGGCCTTAGAAAGTGATTTGAAACAAATGTCTTGTATTGGACCCTAACAATGAACACTGTCTAAACTGCCATTAGTTAAGGTAAACTCTGGCATTCTACCTGGCCTACTTGAAATAACCTCTGCTGAGAGTCAGCTCTGGCCAACAAATACTGTCTTTGACCAGAAGATAATGCTAATAATATTTACTATCTTTTTTTCTGGAAGTAAACTATTATGCTAATTAGCCAGGCATGGTGGTGCATGCCTGTAATCATAGCACTCGGGAAGCTGAGGCAGGAGAACTGCTTGAACCCAGGAGGTGGAGGTTACAGTGAGCTGAGATCATGCCATTGCACTCCAGCCTGAGCACACACAACAACAACAACTATGATGCTTTTTATTGACAACTGTGAATACATTAAGAAAACTTGAATGCAATATATATTAATTTGTTTTGCACATTAACATAGCCTTATGAAGAACATGTTCCTAAGGGCTCCAAATTAAGTAGTTCTTAATCTAGATTATAAGACCCCTTAGGGAATGCAAATTGAATGTTTAGATCAATGGTAATGTAGAGGGATCAGCTGTATACCAATCTCACATCGAAAAGTAAAATACAATTCAAGGCAGTTTAGTAGCAGACATAAATGGCAACAATTTATTCCCTCATGAAATTATTAATAAAGTTGCCCTTGCTTAGTTACCATATACACATCCTCATTTTTAATGGGCTAAGTTTGTAACAGATACACACTGTGATAATGTAGGGTTAAGGCTGTGACTAGGCTTTTAAGGGGTTGTATGACTGCACAACCAATGGCTTCATTAACTTTATTGCCATGTATTTCATGTGCATATATTCACTTTTTATCTGAAAGGTGAAAGAATATGGAATTTAAGCAATTACATCTCTCATAAAGACATTCGAAATGCTTTTTTTGGTAAAATCACTAAGGCAAATTGGCTTGCTGCTCAGCAACAAAGATTTAATACTTAATGAAATAACAGATGGCAGGCAATCATTTCAAAGGAGAAAGACATGACTAATAGTATAAAGATAATTGATTGCATGGATCTGAGCGTTGATACCATCACAGAAAACATTAATTATCTAAGATTTTTTATAAAATATATGTTCTGTTATGGTTCTATGTTGTGTTATAAAGCTGATAGAAACTGAACAAGTAAACAGAACTCTTGTGGGAGTATGATGCCTTTAACTCCATAGCTCAGAGATGCAGTTAAATATAGAGTAAAGATATCATAACATCAGCCAAATCATTTCTTACATGAATATAGGTAGACCTTTGAGTGGTAACGTCACTATTCTCAAGCAGCGTCATATTTATGCCTAGTTATGGTTTAAGGGAAGTGGAATGCTACTGATTATGTATAGCCATTTCCAAATCTCATGTCAATAGTTTGAAATCAGCCCTGTATATGTATTTATACCATGGAAATGGACCATGCTATAAAATAGTACACACACACACACACACACACACACACACATAATTTTAAAAGACCACTTGCTCAACATTTACCATGACACTATGTAAGATGAGTAAGATGAGGTGCACAGGATAAGGATTTCCTGACCTCAGTAAAAATGTGAACAAAGGATTAAAATTTTGCTCACTGTCTCCAAGCATTTGTACGATATTCTCACTAATTTGGCTCCTTGGAGATCTGAGAACAAGTTGGTGGAGTGTGAAATGGGTTAGCCACTTCTTGTTGCCTTCAGTTGGTACTATGAGGGAGCTAATTTCTAGTCCCAGCTAGTGCACTTGAACATGTATAAGAAACACACAGCAAGTAGACTACTTTGCTAGAGGAAGTGCATTCTTTCTGTATTCAAATGACTACAAAAAGTGTTGGATCAGGTAATTATGTATCTTGCTCAATTAAAGAAGCTAAATTGTGTCTTAAAGGCAGTGCATTGATTAGCAAAATGTAGCATATTAGATATTAAAGTATAGATCACCAAGGGATCCAGAGGAATCTGAGAATCCTAACTTAACGTCCAAAACATCCCTAGTTGCATTCTTCATGCCTTGAAGATTCTAGATATTCATTGTAATGAGAGGTCTGTAATATATTGAAAATTGAAGGATAGCTCCTCAAGTATCCTGGCCAATTTTATCAATTACTTTTTTTTTGAGGTCATAAAATGGAAAGCTGATATAATTATGACTTAAGAGCAAAATTGGATACAACTTTTTGCATTAGTAAATGTCAAAAATATTTCTCAAAATGAAATTGGCAGCCAGACAAGTTAATTTGAGGAGAGACATATTGGTAAGGAAGTTCTAAACCAGGAACATATGAAACAAGATATTTTAACAATTAACGCCTTGTTCGAGTTTAAGTGCTTGGCCTAATATGGAGTAGAATGCAGAGGTAAAGGACTAAATCTAAATATTACAATTCAAGTCTCTGTCAGAGGCAATTAAGTAGAAGCACGCTATTGAAATAGGATATTTCATGATTGTTTAACTCCATGAAATATTTTGGCTTCATTCCTTGTGTTAGTCTATTCAAACATTAATCTTCAAGTCTTTTCAGTATCTCTCTTTTTCATCTATTGTTCTTTACCTACTATTATTTGCCCATGTGATTATTCTGTCCTTTTCTTCAACCTACTTGATGTTAAAGAATATTTTATAAGGACTTCAGCTAAAAAAGTTAAATATTCCTTGAAAATTAAAATCTTTTAAGTCAAAGAATAACTTTCATTTCAGTAGTGGTGACCATAACTGAGGGAGGTATGCCTACCTGCCAGTGTGCAAATGGTTTCCATTATACCAATTCATAATCCTATCCTGTGTTCATTAATGGGGCTGCTGGCTCAACTTCTATGGTTATGTTTTATTTTAAATTATTTCTTTATATGTAATTTAGAAAGTAAAAGTATATGTAAACATACATGATGTATATGTTTCATCATATATGAAAGTAAACATATGATTTTTTTTAAATCAATGAATGAGACTATAAAAAAGCGAGACTAATAGCAAAACTAAGTCAGAAAATAGTCTCTTTACAGTTTGATTCTGTCTCTGTATTCCAGTGTCAATAAGCTTGAGGGTCAATTTGACTTTTCGAAGGTTTATTGCTTTCAAAAGTCAGTGAGTTTCTTTTCTAAATCTAATTTTCTGAGTGATAAATTGATGGGTAGTCCATGTACTTCTTCAGCATCTTGTGGACTGTGACTGTCTTTATACAGATTCAATATTTAATAAGAAATCAATACTTCCAAGGTACATTTTCTTTTACTTCCTTCACTTAGGGGTCTGGGTGGCTACCAAATCACGAATATCACCAAAACCACAATCTCCATCATCACTCCACCAACAGGAATCTCCTGAGTGCCTGCTTCATGCTCAGCACTGTGAAAATTGCTTTGAAAAACAAAGGCACAAAAGAGAATGCAAAATGATTTTATATTCTTGAGAGGAGAGTTATCAACATAGCAAAGGCTAATGAGAGTATAATGTGATTGGTGTTTTACAGTCAGGGAATTTTAGAATTTTTGATCTACCTCCAACAAGCTGGTTACTCAAACTCCCCAATTAATAAAGTCAGACTTGCCAATTGGCACTGGAGAATTAAATGATATACTGCATTTAATTATGCAGATTGGTGCCCAATGTATTTTAGGTTCATGCTTAATGGTAAGGTGATAATAAATAATTTGATTAACTAATGTAAATGTATATTGTAAAGATCACTACATGCTGAGAGAAAAACATGGCTCCTATATCTGAACCTACCATTTATGGGTTTGCTTATTGATGTCATCGGTGAGTTATTTAGCATCTTAGATTCCCAATATTCCTACCTGTAAAGTCAGAAAGAGGGGTAATTAGTTGACCTTTAATGTTCTATTATAAATGTATGTGCACAGATTTTGAACTGAATTTCAAGTCATTCTAGTCTTTGTAGTTCACCCATAGACCCAGCTCTCAAGGAGAAGCCCTGTCCTCTGTGTTAACTGTCCAGAAGTGATGAAAATTACTGATGGTTGATGTATGGAGTCTGCATATGCCTTTTTAACATTAATTTTCAAGGCAGTTTCTCAGACCAAAATGTTCTGGCTCCTGTTGTTCTGCTTTTAAGAATGTGCCCAAGAGGTCATACGTGCTTCGTTTGTTTCTCTTTTTAAATATCACTGTGTTGTATTCTAACACAGAGTATCCCTCTTCTCCCGAATGTCACAACTGAAAATAGAAGAAGAAAGAATTCCTCCAGGTTCCCTGTCTCTCAGTTTCTTAGATCTTATCTGTTTGTTTATTTTGATGTAATTAATAAAAATAATTGAAGAAGCAAGAGATGAAAATGACTAAAAGCATGAAATTATAAAGCTCAAATTGATAACTTCGACATACCTGTATGTTATTGAAAGCCTTTGGATTCTGTTTGTTTCTACTTAAGCTGCAGCTCACTAAATTTTTA
The DNA here is from genome assembly GCA_963573385.1 of Cacajao melanocephalus. Lineage (NCBI taxonomy): Eukaryota > Metazoa > Chordata > Mammalia > Primates > Pitheciidae > Cacajao > Cacajao melanocephalus. The sequence continues at coordinate 16,744 of CAUYLG010026688.1, forward strand.
GTTTTCTTTTTCTTCTCTTTCTCTAGAATATGTCAACCTCTTAGTTATTTTCAAAGAATTAAATTAAGATCTTCAATTATAAAGATTTAGTGTGTATGAATAAGGAAAGAAGGCACAATTCATGGCCAAATGAAAATTTTACTTAGATTTTCAAATTTAATTATTTTTAAAATTCTTTATTAAATCGGAGTTTAACCTGAGACTGGCACACCTCTTTCAATCCGTAAAGTAAAAACTTGAAGTTTTCTAGTGAAAACATCCATATATTTATGGCTCATCACATGCTGAGAGAAATTTAAAAAAAAAGAAAAAAAGGAAAAGAAGTCAAGTATGTTTCTTAAATGGTTGTTTTAAAATATTCATAATGATTTATTTTTTGTCAATGGAAAACATGTGAGCTTTTGTTAATATTCTCTTTTCAAAATACTTCTAACATATATTTGACTCATTTAATATTACTATATCACTTTCTTAATTAATTGCTTATTTTCCACTACAACAACTATTGTTACTCATGAGCATTTATTTGTTACTCTATGGTGATCATGAGCATTTATTTGTTACTCTATGGTGATCATTTCATTTGTGTTTTCTCATTTAACTTTCACATCATCCACATAGGACATGTACTATTATTATCTCACTTTTAGCCTGCTGCAACATTTCTAGTGATCTTTTCCACCAGCCTATCTAAGAATGTGTGTGTCAGGTATGCAAAAGTCAATTTCCAGCAATCAAATACTTAAACTAAATAAATTCAAAAGAGAAAGTATAATCAATCTATCTCAAATAGAGTAAGTGGACTAATAAGCATATCATCAGAGATGCTTCTAAGATTCTTTAACATTCTTCTTTACTTCAGAATGCCAGCTTTATTGGAAATTAACATTCAAACATGAGGCATATATTGCCTCCTACAACAATAAAGCTGGTATGGCTTTCAGTTAAACATCCATGATGTGCTTCATTAAATATATTTCATCTTATTGCCAGATTCTTTAATATGTCTCTGAGCACACTTCATAATCTTTGAAAGATATTACAAACTAATTTATTTCCTATAAAGCATTCTTTCCTTGTATAATAAGAATGATGATGCATTTTTATGACTTTATGTGTATTAATCAAGAGCTTTCTTTGTAATGGAATTTTCTCTGTTCCTAATTCTGCTTCACATATGCAAAGAGAATGACAATTTGAAGTCAACTTCTAACATTAACTTTAAACACAAAATATCTTAAGTGCATATATTGGCAACATTTTTATCTTAAGAGCATAAATATATTAGCAATTTTTTTATATTGTAGTAGAAAACCTATTGAACTTAGTGGATAAATAAAGACTTTCTCCCTCAATGTACTTATTAGGAAAAGTCTGGCTTCATTAAATTTAGTAATGGACTGTTACATGTTGAAAAATCTTCTAAGTGTTAAAAAGGAAAAGCCACAAGTGTTCTTCAAGTGTGTAAGAAAGGAAACATTCTAGATATCTTATGAAGATTACTGTTACTTGAATATAATCATAATATTGAGGTAAGACTTTGACTATATTTTCATATCTGTGGAGACTCTGCCTAAAAACTTGAACATATTATAGATATTTAACTAAACATTTTACTTTCTGCTCCATTTCACCTATAGTCCTAAGGAAGCAGAAACGTTAAAGACCTGTTCAGGTCAGGAAATGTTTGGCAGCCTATCAGAACTGTCACCTGCTCCCTGTTACAACTCGCTGTACCCTCTGAGAGCAATAGGTTTGCTTATTTTCTCTTTCTAAATCCACGTGTGATAAGAAAACAAAACAAAACAGGACAGAGTCTTTGGAGTCAGAAAGATTTCATGCGAAATTGATTATAGTCAATTTTAGTTGTCATTTAAGCAATTTCTAAATCTGTCCCCTTCTTCAACTGGTATTATTGCTTGTTTGTTCATTGTTTATCCAACAGATATGATTATCTTTCTCATAGTCAGTAATTCCAAGTCTGCTGCCAGAGCCTGGAAGCCATAACAAGCAAGTGTGAGAAGTAATTGAAGGGAAGAATAAAATGACACTTTTCTAGCTCCAGGTTCGTGGTGGGTAATAAGAGAATTTGACATTTTTACTTATCTAGCATCTACCTTTTACACCAAATGTCTGAGTTGATAAAAATATAAATAAACGAGCCATTCATATACCATTTCAAAGTAAAACAAGCACATTAACAAATACCATTAAATGTAGAAAACATTTTAATACCATTATTAGGAAAAAGGTGGAGAATATTTTGTGAGTTTGGGCTATAGAATTAATGCTGCTTAAAAAATTTCCTCTCCATTTGGAGATTTTATTTTAATGATTTTTTCTTTTTAATATTTTCATATAAGCAACTACTACAAAATAAACTCTTAAAAACAACACAACCATTTCACTTTATTTTATTTTACTTTTTTCCCAGTAAGTATTTTTTACTCCTAACACAACCATTTTTTAATTAAAATTAGTTACTCCTTTTTTAACTGAAGAAAAGTAACTAAACTTAGCTGCTTACAAACAAGTTTGTATATTTAAATTATTTTTAGTCATTTAAACATAATTTACAAAGGGAGAAGCAAGAACATGGAAATAGTAATGCCTGGTAGGAAATGAATGGCAATTTTATTTCAAACAAATCCACAAGATTAATTAGTGTTTATGTTTTGTTACTTTCTGATCTATACAAAATTCATTATATTTTTCTTTTCTAATATTATACAGATAGGTTTTCACAGCAGCTTTCTACAATGGAAGTGTCTTGGGAATATAATTCTTCATTATTTGTCCCTAGATTTTCATTTAGACACAGATTTTATTCTTACATGCCCCTGAGGATTACTCTCATTAGCTCTGAGTTCATTTTTTAAAGAATATGGCAGGAAACCAGCAGGTAAAATCTTAAAATTGCTATGGCAATGCCTTTCCTTCGTCTTTCAAGGTTTACATGTTCTAAAGGAGGCTGAATACCAAGAGTGACATTCACACTGATTTCAGATCACTTTTGTTAGTCTTCAGAAAGAAGACTGATTTACCATGTGTGGGCAGTCCTTCCTTATGTTTCCACAATAAACCCTTAAAGAGTAGGATGGGTATTTTTAACACCATCCAACCCAGTTTGAATGAATGCCTTCTTTCAGCATGTTTACTGCAGAAAATAGCCCCAATATACACAAAGCACTTTCAGAATTCCTCCCTGCTCTATTTTACATAAGGATGTGGAAGACCAGGTCCAAGATTCAGTTATTTTATCAAAGAACAGTGTGACTGTGAACAAAAGGGTCAGCCTGCATATTTTGTTTCTCATTGGCAAAAAAAGTAGAAAGGATGATATCTGTAAGGTCACTTCCAATCTTACATTTTGAGATGTTTAACTAGAAAGATTTGAATATGAGAAGCTTCTTTTTCCATCTCTTGCAAACCTTATCTTATTATCAACAGACTGTTGAATAGGATAAAGAAATCCATGAAATTTTTATGTCAAAGAGGGATATAATGGCACTCCCCTTTCCTTTGGTGTTGGTAGGTGGCAGTGATGAAATATATAACTACCATCTTAGGGCTTTATACCACCGACCGATCAAAATCAGTCCCTTGACTCTTCTCCTATTGTCTCCATGAGTCACTGCCCATATTAGAGTCTGATGTAAGAATTAGTCACTGTGAGACATTCAAAGGATGTTAGAAAATGTAACTATAGAAAGCACTGATACGTGAATGTATACATCGGGTATTATATTTCCCTTATAAATGTAATGTGATTAATTGTTGAAAGGCATAAAAGGATGTAGGTCTCAGGAAAAGAAATTGTGCCATTTTATAATAAATTTCTGAATCCTAGATCAACCATTCATGTAATTATTGATATATGTTAGCAATATAACTAAACGATATTTTTGTAATTTCCAATTTGCATTCTACAAAAGACTGAGCTCTACCTGTATGTATTACAATGTCTACATTTTAAAGTTAAAATGAGGGAGAAGATGCACAAGGATTTTACTTGTAGACAGGAGTGGTAGATAAAAACTTAGAGGTGACAAGGATGAGAGAAAAAAATGATAGTTGGATATTGTGAGAGAGCAAAGGAATGGGAAGGAGAAAAAAAAACACACAAGATGGAGGGCATGAAGTAGGGAATCCTAGTAAATTACAGAAAAGGCTAAAAGCAAAGTAAATCATCTGTGAGCTATAAGCTATTCATAAGGATCTATTATTAAATTTATTTCCCTTGACTCTGAAACGAATTCTCCTGCTGGGTCAATTTATTATGTATTTTTATCTTGTCAGTATTTAATCTAGGCATCTAGTAATTCTAATTACAATGATGTTATGCCTCTCCCCACCTCTCCAATGAACATTCAAAGATGTAAAGGTATTATGTTTATAACCAAATGCTGTTCAGTTATTTCAATAATCTAAGTACAAATTTAAAACACATATAACGGTGGCTGATTTTAAAGTGTACAAAAATGAAAATGTATATGAAACTCAGTAGGCACAATAATAAATGCCGAGTGGGTGGGTGATTTAATGAATAAATAAAGCACATCTACATGACAATCAATAGTGCAAAATTAATCATAAGATTCTTAAGATTAACTCTTCATGCTTTTCTATAACATGTAAACTTGTTAATAACGAATACTGAAATAAATTACCTGCATTTATCACCCGCCCATGATTCATTAGTTTAACTCAGAGATTGGCAAACTCAGTCTGTGGGCTCAGTCTATCCTGACATCTGTTTTTGACAATTCTTTCCTCCACATCTGTAGTTTAGTCATCTTTAAGTATACAACTAGTATCTGAACCACTTTTTATCTTGTCTTCTATTCTTTCATAGAAAATGAGAGCCATTGAAATAAAATTTTGTTGAGAAAAAAATGACTAATAATAAACTGTTTCTAAAAGTCCAGTGGAAAAATGTTCACTATCTAGACCTTAAGGACATTTAGAAGTTTTTTAAAAAAGGTGCATTTATTTATTTTGCCTTTGGTCAAAAATAACAATAATCATACTGAAGAATCCACATAGTTAATGGTAAAACACATAAAGAAGAACTGAAGCATCTGGTGAAATTCAAATCCCAACTCCCCCACCATTTATAACTTTTTGCCTTTGCTTTTAAATCTATAAAATAGTGATTTTAATATTTTCCTCATAGATCATTGTGCATATTACATTAATGTAGAAAAGGTACTTAGACTATAATCTAGTACATAGTGCACCCTCAGTAATACTATATATTATCCATCATCATATTGAAAGTCAACTATACTATAACATTTGATGATGATATTTGGACATTTCTGGAAGAAAAATCAACTGCAATCTCAAATCGATGTTTGATGTTGCAGAATTAAAATGATGCTATTATTGGAACCATTTTGCCTTTATAACACTTAGTGATGATTTTGTGTCTGATTTCTTACCACGACAGGAAAGTCAGTTAATTTCAGCTTAGTGGTTTCTTTCTCCTCTTAAATAAATATATTTAATAAAATTAAATCACAAAAAAACAAAATCTTAACTTAGATTGGTATTAAACTTCTCTAGATGAAAAATACAAAGAAATACATAAGGGTAACATCTTTCTTTTTCTCTAAGTCAATATTGTGACTTCTTACTCTGATTATATTAAAGAAGTAAAATATTCTACTTTGTTTCAATTTACAGCATTTTTGATAATATATTTTGTTTCCAGGACACTAAGTACATGATCTAACTCTCTAGATCAAGAAAGAGAAATATACTCTCTACTAGAATTATAGGTCTAAAAGGTCAAATTGTAAACCATTAATTCCCACTGAAAACAGATGATAAAAGCCTTCAGTCTTGGGTGTACTCACCAATGGAAAATGCAGGGGAATTGGAGAAAAGGAGCTTAGGTACTATATCAAAAGACAGGGGCTTTGAATGCAGCAGTTGAAGTTACTGTTGCCAGGTGACAGGTGACAATGGTGAGAATTCGAAAGATGCTGGCAAGTATGTCAATTGTGCCTGTTTTCTTTCACTATGTATTCATTTTGTATACACAGATATTTTTCTGAAAGGACATGTAAAAATAGAAGAATAGCAGTAAATAGTGTGTCCATTTTATGACACCCTATAATTTGCCAAAGCAGCAATTGTTTATTCTCTGAAGGTACAGACAACCTCCCTCTGTTTCCATTTCTTATTCAGGGGGATGCTGTGCAAAGGCTTGTGCCAGAGCCTCACCTGACCCACACAGCTTCCCTGGAAAGGGTCCTCCTGGCTCCCACTGAGAACACTGCTGGTCTGCATGCTGGGCTGGGAGTGCTGCTGCTTTTTCAGTGCCCTCAGCATTTTCCCCAAACCCAACCATAGTGGAATCTGGCTCTTCTTTAAACCATTTAAAAAATTATTCCATGGCTGCTGTTTAGATTTAAATTTGGTGACCCGCCTCTCTCTTCTTTCAGATGCAACTGTCAGGTTGTGAAACTCCTTGACATCTTCAACCTTTGGCGGCTCTTGAAGTATCAGGAGTCCTATTTCAATTTAGACTTGTCTTTCTTTTCTTTCTTTCTTCTTTTTATTCTTTATTTCTTTCTTTTTTTTTCTTGAGGCTTCATTTTGTTCAAGGTCACCAGCATATGATGCTTCAGATGTTTTCACATGATAGATAATCTGTTTCTCTTTGTTATAGGAAGGATCTGAAGATAAAACTTCAAAAAGTTATGGACTAACACTTTTAGGCTCTGCTGATGAAGGAATTCTTCTTCATAGGGTCATAGGTTTAGCATGGAAGTACCATCTTTAGGGATTGGAGACAGTGCTATATGTAATGTCTGCCAAACAGTATCACCACTGGTGTCCAAGATAACTCTTGTACAGGAAAGGGAGTTGGTAGCAGCACTAGCTGTTACAGATTCATTTGAGTACTTGTTTTTCACCACTATTTCACCCTCTGAGAACATGCCAGCTGATTTTGCCATTTCTCTTAGAAGAAAAATGTTGGTCCAGGTAAAGTAACCAGATCCCCACTTGGGTTGCTTTTGTATCTCTTAGGTATTATCGTTCTCCATGCCTTGCAGTTAAGGAAAATCTAGCTTGATAAATTCAAATTCAGGATTGGTGAAAGACCTACTTTTTGCAGTGGTTCTGGATTTCCTGTTTGTTTTTGCTGCCTAGGCTGCAGGGCAGTGGTTAGATCCTATCTCACTGCAGCCTCAAACTCCCAGGCTCAAGGGATCCTCCTACTTCAGCCTCCTGAGTAGCTGGCACTACAGGCATGCACACCTATGCCCAGCTAATGTTTTTATTTTTTGTAGAGATGGAGCCTCACTATGTTGCCCAGGTAGTCTCAAACTCCTGGACTCAGATGATCTTCCCACCTCAGTCTCTCAAAATGCTGGGATTATAGGTATGAGCCACCACGCCTGGCCCCTGTCTATTTGTTCATAATATTAGCCATCTGATTTCAAACTATCTTCAGCATGAATGAAGTAATGATGTGAATGTTTGGCTGATTTTGTCTCAGATTGTATAGTTCCATCAGCCCTTTTACTGTCAAACTTTTGCTCATCACGCTTTTTTTTCTCATTATCATTTGTTTCTTAAAAAGAGTTTTTTTCTTATAGAAGATAGCACATGGAATCCTTTTAGGGCTTCACTGTTTGAAAACCTTGGTAACAACTGGGTTGGTTATCATTATACTGGGAGCATGTACTGAGTAAGCCTTTTGTGTAGAGTCAGGGTAAAAGGAGAATAGGCTTACCGATGAAGAGTTATCTCAGAAGATAAATTCTGAGGTGGGAAAATTGGAGCTCCTAAGGCCTTATTTTCAGAATATATTTTCTGCTCTGTCACTCCTGATTCCAGAACAAATAGATAGTGTATGGCTACACATCTATGGAAGACACATGCTTCTGAGGACTCTGATCATGCCACATTGGGCCCAGATAATCTGGGGACAAAGGGTTTGACATCTGCGGACAACATAATGACCTAGTCTTCCAGCTCACATGGTCCCTCCAAGGAGCACAGGGTAGGCGGTGTGGGGGTAGCCAGCAGCCAGCCTGTAGGCTGGTCCTGATTCTTTCTTGATATCTGATTTCTGCAAGATTCTTATCATCAGCCTCCCTTCTTTTCTTTACCCACTCCCACCTTTATGGGCAATAGTCACCTTCAAGAATACTTTGTTCTCTCTCCTCCAGAAGCAGCACCTTTCCAAGATTGCAACCATTGACCTCATGCACTTCCCAAGCTCCTTCCTGCTGACTCCCTGTTGCCAGTGTTGCGCTCTGCTATGTGTCAGATGTACTATGTCAGTTTCTACTCAGGGTAAGCTCTTTTCTTCCCAGGGAATACTTGGTTGACATCATCTGGGCTCTGACAGTGCCTGTGCTCTTTCATGTACGTTTGCTTTTGCATATATCCTGCCGGTTTCTCTACACTGGCATGGGATATAGCACCTATGAGACTGTTTGGGGGACAAATGTTTTTACCTGTAGACCTCTTGGAGTTCATTGTTTTCACTGTTATTCTATAGGTAGAGATTATGGTCGATTTAATTGTTCTCCTCTGTCAATAATACACAGCAGAGCCAATTATTGAAATCAGGTCTGTTTGAATCCAGAATGAAGAGCTTCCTTGTTTACCAGGCTGAGTTTTCCAAGTAACTAAACGTGATGCTTCTGCTCATATTTTTTATGTTCAATTACATTAACTTTTTTGATATGATTTGAAGATTCTTTAAAATATTTGGTTTAGCATACTTATGGTTCCTATTCTTTATTTTTTAAAATGATAAACACTGAACTGAATGGAAAGTTAGGGAGTAAATTTTTAATTAAGTGATGCTGACTGTTATTTAATATATTTATCATCTGTTTCACTTTAAGATTTTTTTGTTGTATAATTATTGCCTTTAAATCTGGAAATCAGGAAACATTTTAGGAATCCTTTTCTTTCCTAAGCCTTTTATTGTTTACTGCAGTATTTTTAAGCTTTATCAATCAATTAATGAACCAAAAATTTCCATTAAACATTCATAACAATAATGCCATCTGCATCAACACCCCACTACATCCCTTAAAATTTGGGATGAATTTATTGGCCTAGAGATATAATAATAATATGGTTTTTGGAGGGGAAATTACTTCTCATAATTATCTCCATAACAGACCAACACTAGAATACCATCTAGTTCATCATCTGATATCAAAATAGCTGTGTGTTTTATTCTTTCTTAATAATTGATGACAGATTGTTAAATGTTCCTCTAGCAACTTTTTCTTTACAGAGGCTTTATGATTTGAAAGCCATATAAAAGGAACTCCTAATATTTTCTTGCATATACCTTTTATATTTTCAGAGTGATTCACACACACACACACAACAGTTTTAGTACAATCAAAATTTCACAATTTCCATCATAAAGCAATACTAGCTAATCTTTGAATGTCTGAGGAACAGTAACTTTTTGTTTCATCTTCTAAACTTATGCATAAAAAATTAATCTTGTTTTGTATGCTTAATTCAGTTATGCCTTTATGTATATTATTTGTTCCAAATATTTGAATACAAGCACTTTTTTAGAACTGAGGTTCGTTTATTTTTCTCAACAAGGTTTATCTTGTTCAAAGATGATATTGTCATTGCAATATAAGAGAAAACAATGATGATAATACATAGCATTTTTAATCAATGTAATCCAATTCAGAGTTTGAAATGTGACTGAAGCAGATTCCATATTTTCTCCCTTGAAATCACGCATTAAAACGTGTGTTGGCACAGAGATGGGAATACATGACAGCAGGTTTTCTATTTTGGTGGTGAATTTTAAGTAAAACCAGAATTGTTATAACAAGAAATATTAAGTTCATGAAAACTCAGAAAGTAATGGATACTTTTATCTCTCATTAATATTAATTAAAATTATATTTTAAATTATTTGTTTTTATACTTTTGTTTGATTATAAAATAAAGTTTATAATTTATTGCAATACATTACGAAAATATATAAAATGTATTTGCTAAAAATTACAAAATGGTAAATTTCCCCCCAGCTTAGCACTTTAAAACAACCATTTTATTTTCTTCATGATGTTTTGTTCCAGGAATTTGAAATGTGCTTGGCGGGGGAGTTCAGATTAGAAAGAATATCTCATATAGCTATAATCAGATATTGCCTTGGGCAACAGTTCACTGAAGTTTCTACTTGGCTGAATGTTTAAGATTGCCCATTCAATCCTGGCATTAGAGGCTGGCTGGCTGCAGTAAGTTCAATGGTGTTGCTGACCAGATCACCTCCGCTTTCCAACATGGCAGTTTGAGGGTAGTCAAATTGCTTGCATGTTGGCTGCATTGACCTGAGCGAATGTATAATAACCAGACAGAAGCTGCCTGGACTTAATTGGCCTAGCCTCAGAAACCATATAGCTTTATTTCTTTGTTACTTAATTGGTGGAAAAAGTACACCAAGATTCAAGAAGAGAAAACATAGACCCTAGTCTTCAAGATATTGCTTTAAATATCTTTGGAAGAACAGTCTGGTATATTAAGTTCTATTGGCGTATTTTAATAATAGTATTATGATTAAATCCATTGCCAGCTTTTTAAAAAAAAATTTTGAGAGACAAACACTAGTATGAGGTTTTTCTTTAAAATCGTATCTATACATTGGTAGGTCTGGAGAACATTGATATTCTGCTTTGCTGTATATGCTGACTGCTACCATGATTAGTTCACTTTTTAAAAATTTTCAATATTTTATTTTTTATTAACAAATAATTTTACAGATTCATGGGGTACATATTTTGATATGAACAATGTATAGTGATGAGATAAGGGTAACTAGCATGTCAATCATCTCAAACATTTATTTTTATTATTTTTTTATTATACTTTAAGTTCTGGAGTACATGTGCAGATTGTGCAGGTTTGTTGCATAGGTATACATGTGCCATGGTGGTGGTTTGCTGCATCCATTGCCCCATTATCTACATTAGGTATTTCTCCTAATGCAATCCCTCCCCAATCCCCCTTCTCCCTGCTATTCCTCCCCTAGCCCCCCAACCCCAGGCCCCGAAGTGTAGATGTTCCCTTTTCTGTGTCCGTGTGTTCTCATTGTTCAGCACCCACTCATGAGTGAGAACATGCAGTGTTTGGTTTTCTGTTCTTGTGTCAGTTTGCTGAGAATGATGGTTTCCAGTTTCATCCATGTCCCTGCAAAGGACATGAATTCATCCTTTTTTATGGCTGCATAGTATCCCATTGTGTATATGTGCCACATTTTCTTTATCCAGTCTATTATCAATGGGCATTTGGATTGGTTCCAAGTCTTTGCTATTGTGAACAGTGAGCAAAAGATATAAACAGACGCTTTTCAAAAGAAGACATTTATGTGGCCCACAAACATATGAAAAAAGCTCATCATCACTGGTCATTAGAGAAATGCAAATCAAAACCACATTGAGATA
>CAUYLG010026689.1:0-33451 GCA_963573385.1 Cacajao melanocephalus
CGCGCGGCCGCGGGGGGCGGGCGGCGGGGGGGGGGGGGGGGGGCCGGGGGGCCGGCGGGGGGGCGGGGCGCCCGCGGGGCGGGTGGGGGGCGGGCCGGGGGGGCGGCGGGCCCCCGGCCGGGGCGGGGGCGGGGCCGGGCGCGCGGTTTTCGGGATGAGAGCGGGAAGGCGGGGCCGCCCGTGGCGGAACGAGCGCGCGGGGCGGGGCCTCGGGAGTGTGGGCGGTGGGCGGGGCGGCCTCGCGGGGTCCAGGGGTCTGACTAGGGCTCCGACGCCCGGCCGTGCACCGCCCTCTTCCTTCAGAGCCTTCGTGGCGGAGCTTGGGTCGCGTTGAGCCGCACCTCCTCTTCCTCTTCCACGCTGCACTCCGGAGGCCGCGCCACTTCCTGGGGTGCAAAGGGACTGGGGTGAGGGCCTGGGCCTGCAGCGCGGCGGCGGCGGCAGAGAGAGCGGAGAAGACAGCGGGCGGGTGGTGGTTTGCGGTGGTTGGAGCCGCGGCGGCGTTCCGGCCAGTGGGCGTGGGGGGCTAAGAAGAGGGGCAAAAAAAAGGTTACCGGGGAAACGAGCTTAGACGCCGGGGGGTGGCACGTTAGAAAACCCACCCCCCACCTTACTCGTAAGCCAGGCGGGGCTTCGCTGCTTAACTGGGGGCCCTGGGGCAAAGTGGGCAGGTTGCTCCTTCTTTGCCTCCCCATCAGGTAACCTGGGCTATAGGAGCTCTCAAACCAGACCAGCTTGATTCCAGGTGTGTGTGTGTGTGGTGGGAGTCCTGTATGCTTTGAAGAGGAGAGGGCAAGAAGCCTCTAACTCCCAGGCCAGCGTGCAGAGCAGCCGGTTTTACAGTCTGCACTGGGCTACACAGGGTCCCATGAAGTAGGAGTAGGAGTTCTCCCCATGTCATAGAGTGGGGCCCGGGAAGATTAAGAAACTTGCCCAAGAGGCTGGGCGCGGTGGCTCACGCCTGTAATCCCAGCGCTTTGAGAGGCCGAGGTGGGCGGATCACTAGGTCAGGAGTTCGAGACCAGCCTGGCCAGCATGGTGAACTCTTGGCTCTACTAAAAATAAAAAAATTAGCCAGGCGTGGTGGCTCGCGCCTGTAGTCCCAGCTACTCAGGAGGCTGAGGCAGGAGTATCACTTGAATCCGACAGGCGGAGGTTACAGTGAGCCAACATCATGCCACTGCCCTCCAGCCTGGGTGACAGAGCGAGACTCCGTCTCAAAAAAAGAAAAAAAAAAAAAAAAGAAACTTCCCCAAGAGCCCACAGCTGGCAAAAGGCAGAATTCTGGCTCTAAAAACCGTTTTTTCCACAGTTTTACCCTTTGTTGATAAGGGCTGAAGGCTGTGTGGGTAAGAGACAGGCACTGAAGCCAGTTGGCCTTGATTTGACCCGGAGGCCTCAGACCCTGAGTGAGCAGAGACCCCTCACCCCAGAGAAAGACTCGAGGAGGTGCTGTTAGTAATGTGGACAGGGAAGTTGAGGGCTCTGGCTGTAAGGCCGGTTGCCTCACCAGGAACTATGAACTGCCCCATCTTCATTCTTTGCTCTCCCAACCTATATAAACCCGCGCCTCAGGAAGTCAGGCACCACTTCTGTGGCCCCTCTCCCCCGGGACCACAGAACCTCGCCCGGGAGCTAAATAAACTGGAATTTAATTTTTCTTGTGCTGGCCTCAGTTTCCTCATTTTAAACTCGGCAATAACCTTACACTGGCAGCCAACCAGCAGGGAATAACAGTATTGAGAGTTTACTATGTGCCAGTACTATCTGCCATGAAGTAGGTGGTGTTGCAGTCTCCATTTCACAGATGAGAAAATGAAGGCTTGTGAGCGGACACTTGGTTGTGATCATACAAGATCAACTTTCCTCACCTGACTTCCTGGACACCAGGTCCTTCTGATCTTCCTCACATCACTGGCCATCTCTGTCTCCTCTCTGGACTTCTTCCCCAGCTGTTGAAGGCCCCGCCCATAGTCTATGATGTTCTTATGTGTCTATACTCCCTAGGAGTAATTTATAATATACATATGCTGATCACCAAAATTTCTGTCTCCAGTCCATCTCTTCCCTGACCTCTAGACTTAACTGCTTATTTTAGTGGCATCTCAAACACAATACATCTTGCCCCCAGCAACCTACTCCTTACACTCCACACCCATTCTAACCTCCCTCACGGAGTGATACCATTGTTCATTCAGCTCCCCAGAATCTAAAAGGTGTCCTTGATGTGCCTCTCTTACTCTCAAATGACATTTGCAAGTCCTCAGAGAGCCTTGTCAGTGCTACCTTCAAAATATCAAAATTCACCACTGGCCAACTCTGATGTAATCATCCTGGATCAAGCCACCATCATCTTGCCCTGGGTTATATGGCAGCCACAGGTCACCCTGCTTCCACCTCCTTCATTCCTCCTCCCTGGTCTGGTCTCCACAGAGCATCCAGGAAATCTTTGTAAGCATAAATCAGATAATGCCATTTTATTCAGAACCAAATCCACAGAAGCCCTGTCCAATCTGGTTCTTATCTCCCACTCACATCTATTACTCTATCATGCTGGACCTACCTTAGCACACTAGCCTGATTGATTGCTATTCCTGGAACTTGCCATATTTCTTCCTGCCTCAGGGCCTTTGTACTTGCTGTTCCCTTAGCCTGAAACACTTGTCCCCAATATTTCATTCAATTCAGGTCTCTTAAATGTCACCTTATGACAGAGACCTTCTCAGACTACCTTATACAGAATGGCCTCATGCCTGAATCTACTTAACCTACTTGATTTTTTTTTGAGTATCAACTACCCAACATCACACATTTATTTTCTGTTGTCTTGCCTCTCTCATTAGAAGATCAGCTTCATGAGGGCAGGAAATTTTTCTCTTGTTCACTACTGTATCTTCAGCCCCTAGAACTGAGCCTGGCACATAGTTGGCACTGAATAGATATTTGTTAAAATCCTTTTTAAATGCCATGATCATCTTGATGCGGGAAAGGGTGAAGGGAAAAGTTATTGCTTAGTTTAGAACACAAAGTGGATTTGTTCTTCAAGGAATTGGTAATTGTGAAGCTGAACCCAGCAGCCTGTGTCTAGGGGTAAAGTCAGCCTGGCCCATGAGTGACGGTGGGTCAGATTAGTCCCACAACTGAAAATTAAGGGGAGGGGGAAATGACGATGTGTCGTCTATTGGTAGAGATGATGGCCAGGAGACCGGACTGTCCCAGGACACTCTGGCCAGAAATTGAGGAAAAGGAACAACACTTGCTCATTGCCTATCCCTCAGGAATTTGCAGAGTCCACTGAGGCCTGAGCACTAGTCTTAGCAGCCCCTGATCCACAAGCACCTAGAATTAGTAAATTACAGATCAGCAAATTACAAAAGATACAGGCGGCCCAGAAACCTTCGGGACAATATTGTCCAGCAGTCCAGACGTTAACTGGTGCTAGTGAAAGACAGACCCAGGCAACCTTCCTCCCCACTGTCTCCAGCTCTTTTCCACTCTCAACTTCGTCAGGTGAAAAATGAGTCCCATCCGGTGAGACAAATGGAGAAGGAAATTGCAGTGGTGATTGGCCAAAAGCTGGCATGGGGGCTTGGCCGTTAGCCCATCTTAGTGTTCTTCTGCCCAGAATCACCAGCTCCCTGCTTCTCCGGGCAGCTGGCCTTCCTCTGCCCTTCTATGGCGCCCTCTTCTGCACCTGTCAGATTACATTTCTGTTTTTACCCTCATGGATCAGAAGGGCATCAAATAGCGCTTGGCACATGGTAGACAGTTATTTCAGTCATCTATTGCAGCGTAACACCTACCCCAAAACTTAGTGTTTTAAAACAACAGTTTCTCGCAGTCTTGCAGTTGGCTACACAGCTTTGCCTCACATGGTGTCAGCTGAGGCACTGGCACAGTTGGAAGTTCCAAAATGGCTTCACTCACATGAATGGCAGTTGGTGCTGGCTGGGGGCTGGAAACTCAGAATGGGTTGAGGTCAGGGGCCTTCATTCTCCACTTAGACCTCTCCACAAAGGGCTCTCCACGTGGCTGCTTGGGTTTCCTCACAATCTAGAGGAGGCATTCCAAAAGGGAGCATTTCAAAAACACAGAAGATGCAGATCCCTTAAAGCCCAGCCTTAGCATCACTTCTAGGGCCTTCTTTTGCTTAAAACAAGTTTATAGGGCAGTCCAGATTCAGGGGGAATAAAACTGGTTCTGCCTCTTGTGTTTTTGTTTTTTTCTTAGACAGGATCTCCCTTTGTCTCCCAGCCTGTAGTGCAGTGGTATGATCATAGCTCACTGCAACCTCAAACTCCTAGGCTCAAGTGATTCTCCTGCCTCAGCCGAGTAGCTGGGACTATCGACATGCGCCTCCATGTCCAGCTAATTTTTAACTTTTTAGTAGAGATGAGATGTTGCGATATTGCTCAGGCTAGTCTCAAACTCTTGAGCTCATGCAGTCCTCCTGCTTTGGCCTCCTAAAGTGCTGAGATTACAAGCCTGAGCCATTTCACCTGTCCGACGCCGCCTCTTGATGGAAGGAGGAGCAAAGAATTGTCAGGCATCTTTAATCCACAGTAGTTTGCCCAATGGCCACAAATTAGTTAGATTCTTCCCACAGGTAAAATACATTAGTGTCTTCCCAAGATCACCCAAAGGCTCAACTAATTAAGACTTCAGGTCCAAAATATTATCTAAATCAGTTCCGGGTGTTACTGACCAAAGAGCAAAAGCGCTCACTGTCCAATGTTCTAGAAACCAATACTGTGACACCAGGTTTTTGAGAAAAGAAAAGCTTTATGTTGCAGGTAAGCCAAAAAGGAGATAGAAGAGTCCAGCTGAAATCTCCCTGTGGTTTTAAGTCTCCCTGGGCTGGCTTTAAGGCAGTGTTTTTAATCAGAAAAATTCTGGGGGGTGAATTCTGAGATAAGTAATTGGTGAAAGGAAGGGGGAGGTCTGGAAAGTCCTCAGGCATGCACCATTGTTTCTTCCTGCCTCTTCATGGGTCACATTCAGGGAGATTTAGTATGAAATGTGGAAATTTGGGTTGTGACACCAGCAACCTCTTTCTGTGCAAGACTCCAGTTGCCATATTCATTCCAACCGATTTCAGCTAGTTCTTTTATCTCAAGCAGAGGGAGTTTCCGCATTTCAGCAGTTTCTTTTCTTATCTGCCATCTTGCAAACTCAAGAATTTCTGTTAGTCGTTGTTTTCTTTAACTGTTTGGGACACAGTTTCACAGATATATTCCTCAGGTTCAAGGATGGGATGTATGATAGTCAGGTGCAGTGGCTCACACCTGTAATCTCAGCACTTTGGGAGGCTGAGGCGGGAGGATCACTTGAGCCCAAGAGTTTGAGACCAGCCTGGGCAACATAGTGAGACCCCATCTCTAAAAAATAAAGATTAAAAAGGGACCTGTAGATTATAAAAACAAATTACCTTCTTTTCTTTTTCTCGTTTCTCCTGAACAATTCAGTTAAAAAGTCACTAAGTAGGATTGAGCAATGTAAAAGTCCAAACAGCATAGACAGTGTCAAAGCCCAACCAGGATAGGGAGGGGTGGGGAGGACAGCAGCTCAGCAAAGAGGGTCAAAGCCCAGGAGAGCAAAAAGGACCTCAGGACCTGAGCATGGTAGGAAGTCTCCTATGAAGTAGGGCAGCCCAGTATAGGGTGTTGAAGCCATGATGTGATGAAGAGAGTGTTAAACACAGAAAAACTGATTAAAAAGTAACTATATGGCCAGGCATGGTGGCTCACACCTCTAATCCCAGCACTTTGGGAGGCCAAGTTGGTGGATCACCTGAGGTCAGGAGTTTGAGACCAGCCTGGCCAATGTGGTGAAACCCCGTCTCTACCAAAAATACAAAAATTAAGTGGGCGTGGTGGCACATGCCTGTAATCCCAGCTATTGGGAAAGCTGAGGCAGGAGAATTGCTTGAACCTGGGAGGCAGAGGTTGCAGTGAGCTGAGATCACGCCATTGCACTCCAGCCTGGGTGAAGAAGCAAGACTCTGTCTTAAAAAAAGTATACATATATAGATGAGAGTTACGCAAGTTTCTGACAGTAAGAGGAGTTACAAATATAGACAGGAAGAAAATGAAAATGAATCCTTTGATACTTTATTTAAATTTGAGAAATTGGTGTGAATTCATGATTTTCAATATAGTAATAGATGAAGTATAGATATGAGTGTGTGCGTGTGCGCGTGTGCACGTGTGTGTGTGTATGTGTGTGTGTGTGTGTTATCTGGGAGCAGAAATTTCCCAATGCAATGAGCACATCTAGTACCCAAGTCTTGGTTTCTAAACATCATTCTCCAATAAAAGGACCTAGGTATTCTTGGAGAAAAGGCTGATTTCTGATTCCAAGGATTGGCTAGGAATATTACAAGATGAACCTGGAAAATCTTGTGTCAGAAAGTGCAGAAGAGCTCAAAGAATGCTGAGATTATGTCAAAAAGACAAATCAGTTTGAAGGTCCTCCCACTGGCCAAATATAGAAAAATTTGAGCATCAAATATTGATAGAAACAATTTATGACCAGTTGAACAAAATAAACCATGAGTTCATAGTGATATAAATAAACAGAATGTGATGAGTAACAATATGTTTACCTAATTTCAAATACTGCCTCAAGAAATTCTAATAATTTCAATGAGAAACATTAGAGAAATCCAATTTGTGAGACATCCTATAAAACAACCATCCTGTATCTTCCAAAGTGTCAAGGTCATGTTAGTCAAAGACTGAGAAAATGTTCTCATCCCAGTTGAAGGAAAATAAAGAGAAATAACAACTGACCATCCTTTTCTTGGGGTTGCACTACTGTCCAAAGAGCAGGTAGTGAGGGCAGTACTGCTAACGTCTACACGACATACCCACATCATGCTTTAGCTTGGTGTAATTTTTGGAAAAATGGAAAACTGAAGCAAATAAATGCAACATGTGATTCTAAAGTGGATCCTTCTATTATAAAGAATGTTAGCTGAGCACAGTGGCTCATGCCTATAATCCTAGCACTTTGGGAGGCCAAGGCAGGCAGATCACCTAGGATCAGGGTTTCAAGACCAGCCTGGCCAACATGGCAAAACCCCATCTCTACTAAAAATACAAAAATTAGCCGGGTGTGTTGACACATGCCTGTAATCCCAGCTACTAGGGAGGCTGAGGCAGGAGAATCACCTGAACCTGGGAGGTAGAGGTTGCAGTGAGCCAAGATCGCGCCACTCACTTCAGCCTGGGTGACAAAGTGAGACTCTGTCTCAAAAAAAAAAAAAGAAAAGAATATTATTGGGGGCCAGGAGCAGTGGCTCTGTAATCTGTAATCGTAGCACTTTGGGAGGCCAAGGCAAGAGGATTACTTGAGGCCAGGAGTTCAAGACCAGCCTGGCCAATATGGTGAAACCCTCTCTCTACTAAAAATACAAAATTAGCCAGGAGTGGTGGTGCGCACCTGTAATCCCAACTACTCAGGAGGCTGAGGCAGAGAGAATCACTTGGACCCAAGAGGTGGAGGTTGCAGTGAGCCAAGATCATGCCACTGCACTACAGCCTGGGCGACAGAGAAAGACTCTGTCTCAAATATATATATATATATATATATATATATATATATTATTGGGGGCCTAGTGTGGTGGCTCATGCCTACAATCCCAGCACTTTGGGATGCCAAGGCAGGATGATCACTTGAGGCCAGAAGTTTGAAAGAGCCTGGGTAAGCTATCAAGACCCTTGTCTCTACAAAAAATTTTAAAAATTAGCTGGTCATGGTGGTGCATACCTGTAGTCTTAGCTACTCAGAAGTCTGAGGCAGGGACATCACCTGAGCTCAGGAGTTTGAAGTTATAGTGAGCTATGATCAAGCCACTGTACTCCAGCCTGGATGACAGTAAGACCCTGTCACTAAAAAATTAAAAAAAAATTTTTTTAAAAGAATATTATTGGGATGACCAGTGGAACTTGGATGGAAACTAAAGATAAGATGATAGTAATGTAACAATGTTAACTTCTTGTTTTGATTATTGTATTGTGGTTACATTGAAAATATACACTAAAGGATTTTGGAGTAATAGGGCATCATATCAGAAAGTTACTCTCAAATACCATCATGTGCCACATAACATTTCAGCAAAAAATGGATGGCATATAGGATGATGGTTCCATAAAATTATAATAAAGCTGCCCTATACAGGTATACTATTTTTTATCTTTTACACTGTATTATTGCTGTACCTTTTCTATGTTTAGATATGTTTAGTTACACACGTTGTGTTATAATAACCTGCAGTATTCAGTACAGTAACATGCTGTGTGGATTTGTAGGCTAGGAGCAAAAGGCCATACCATATAATCTAGATGTGTAGTGGGCTGTACCGTCTAGATATAAGCACACTCTATTATGTTTGCACAACAACGTAATTGACTAATGACACATTTCTCAGAAAGAATCTCCATGATTAAGTGATGTGTGACTGTAGTCCAAAAAAATTATTTGCACTAAACTTGCAACTTCTCCTTAAGTGATTTCCCCCCAACACATCCAACATATAATGGAAATACAAGGACAGGAAAACCACAATAGACACTCCCATTTAGAACAGGAGATCAATAAGAGGCACATAACAGCCATTAGCAAATCTGAGAACTAATCATGCACTTGTCACCAATTCCCCCTGCTCCAGAGGCAGGGAATGTGATTCTCTGTGGTTCTTATCTCTACCCTTGGATGGAGATCTTGGCTTCATCCTTTAAGTCATTCCTCCTTTTCTAAAAAAATAGGCTTTGTTCACAGTCCTGTAACTTGTTCAAGATGCTTCACTGTTTTAGTTCAAGATGCTTTGTCTGTTTTAGGTCACCACTAATGCTTATGCTGGTACAATTCTTGTAGGGGAAAAAACTGTGGATTTTCCATGAATTTTATTTTTACTTAAACCATACCCCCAAATCTTCCCTCCTTTAGGCTGTGAATTACAGTGTTGTGGGACAAACCTTTAAGACTCTAGAAGCACTTTTGTCTACATTAGAGGTTTAGGAGGCACTGTTTTAAGTCTTTCTGAGACTCTCAACAGTCTTAAAACTATAAAAAAGAACGAAATTATGTCCTTTGCAGCAACATGGATGCAGCTGGAGGCCATTATCCTAAGCAAATTAATGCAGGAACAGAAAACCAAGTACTGCGTGTTCTTACCGATAAGTAGGAGCTAAATATTGAGTACATATGACACAAAGGTGGGAACAATAGACGCTGGGGACCCAACAGAGTGGGGCAGGGGGGAACAAGGGTTGAAAAACTACCTATTGGGTGATAGGATCATTTGAAGCCCAAACCTCAGCATCATGCAATATATTCATATAACAAACCTGTGCATGTACCCCCGAATCTAAAATTTTTTTAAAAAATTGCTAACCCATATCTTAGTGTATGCCAATAATATACTAATAGAGTACAAAAAATAACAAGTATAACATTTGAGAAACAACAACAAAAAAGTCTTATAGCCTTGTCCTTGACCTTAAGGCCCCATTTTACGGGAAAGGTCTTAGAATTAATATTTCCTCTAGGTTTTAATTTGAGAGGTTTTTTGTGTTTTTTTTTTTTTCCTGGCTGTAGATAATGTCCTGGATCCGCTAGTTTTTCTAAATTTTGCTTGAAACAAAATAGTTTCTTCTTCCTGGACTTTTTCCCAGGCAGCTAAACGGAGTTAGCTGGCATTTTGAACATTTTGCCTGGAAATCTCCATACCAAGGCTGCAAGTTCAATTGATCTATTTTCTCTTACCCATGTTACTACATGTTACCACTATTTGTCACTTAGGTCCTAAATAACCTCCCAACGATTTCCTCACTGTGCTGTCATTCTCCTTCCTACCCTTCAGGACTCTGCAAGCTTCCTGATTCCAAAGTCAATGTTATATGTTTTAGATTTTTGTTATGGAAGCCCACCACTTCTGGGTGTTAATTTGTTTTAATTACCTATTATAGGGGTTGGCAAACTAGTTCCCATGGGCCAAACCTAGCCTACCATCTGTTTTGCTAAGTGAAAATGTATTAGAACTCAGCTATGTTCTTTGTGTATTGTCTATGGCTGTTTTCATACTACGATGGCAAAGTTAAGTAGTAGCAACAGAGATCACCTGGCCTGCAAAACCTAAAATATTGGCTATCTGATCTTTTACAGAAAGTTTGCCAATGCCTGATTTATTGCTATGCAAAACAAAACAAAAAAAACTACTCAAAATGAGTCTCTTAAAACAATTTATTATTTCTTACAATTCTGTGTGTTAACCATTAAACCAGTGTTTTTCTGCTTTGCAGAGTGTTGGCTGGGGTGGTAGAATGTCTGGAGGTACAAATGACCTCACTCACATGGCTGAAAGTTGGTGCTTGTTGCCAGCTGGGAGCTTAGCTAGAACTGTTAGCCAGGTGTCTCACTTCTTCACAGAGTTCCTTGAGTCTCTTCACAGCATTGCAGCTGGGTTCTCAGAAGGAGCATTCTGAATGCAAAGGAGGGAACAGAAAATCTCTTTTTTTTTTCTTTTTTTTCTTTTTAAGACAGGGTCTCCCTCTGTTTCACAGGCTGGAGTGCAGTGGTGTGTGATCTTGGCTCACTGCAACCTCCACCTTTTGGGCTCTGGTGATCCTCCCGACTCAGCCTCCCAAGTAGTTGCAACTACAGGTGTGCGCCACCATGCCCAGCTAATTTTTGTATTTTTAGTAGAGATGGGTTTTTGCCATGTTGCCCAGGCTGGTCTCAAACTCCTAGGGTCAAGATTTCCAGCCGCTTCGGCCTCCCAAAGTGCTGAGATTACAGGCATGAGCCATTGTGCCTGGCCCAGAAGACATCTTAAAGCCAAGCCTCGGAAGTTATACAATGATACATAGCTACATTCTGTTGATCCACATAAGTCACAGAAACAACCTAGATTCAAGGGGAGGGGAAACAGAATCCACATATTGATAAGAGATGAAGGAAAGAATGTGTGACCATCTTTAACCCATTACAACACAAATAAACTCCTTGTCAGGATGCTATTACCATCTATATTTTGTTCTGAGTACTCAGCTATACTTGTTCCCATGATCTGAAGTGGCTCTGCTTCCTGCTCTCACCCCTTTATCCCAACCTACAAAGGCACGGTAGCACTGGGTCCAGGCCCTGCTCAGTGACTTTGGCCACCCACTTCCAGCAACATCTATCCTCAAGACAGGATATGTCTACAGTCTGTTGGGATGGGTTATTTGCCTCAAGTGCTGCTTTCTCAAATCCTAGAAAGGCCAACAGAAGCCTGGTGACTGCCTTCAATTGCTGTATCTTAAAATTATTGGAATATTCCATAACTAACTGCTAATTAGTTATTGCCCTAATAATGCTGCTTAGCAAATAACCACCAAATTGAAGTGCCATACAATAATAAAGCATGTATTTCTCTCTCAGGTGTCCATGAATTGGCTGGAACAGCTCTGCTTAAGGATGTAGTAGCTCTGTAGTTTGGCTAGGTTAGTCTATGCCATGTGTCTCTATTTCTTCTGTGATGCCTACCAAGTGCTTGTGTTTCACATGGCACAAGATGGGTGTGCAAAAAGCCCCGATACCTCATAAGGCCCGTGGTTGGATTGGTCACTTCCACCCACATTCTATCAGCCAAAACAAGCTGATTGGCCAACCCAACATTATCATATTCTGCCTCTGGTGGGAGAAACTTCAAAGTCACATGACAAAGGGTTTGGATATAGGGTGTGGTAAAAAATTGGGAACAATGCAACCCTCCATGACTTTTTCTTTTTCTGGAGCTAGAATGGTGGCTGGGAATTGTGCTCCAGAACAGCTCACAATTTCTAATATCTCTGGTCTCTTTCCCTCCAGTTTTCTGCTCTTTCCAGCCTGTACTACGGACTTCATCAGATTTCAGCATTAGAGAGAATATGGAAAGACATCAACCCTAACTTCATCCAGTGGGGATTTCTATACGCCACACTCTCTGAGAGTTCTCCTGGCTTTCTGGGCACCCCTTGACAGGGAGCTCGCTGTGTCATGAGGCAGCCTGCTCCCTTGTGGCTATCACTGACCCAACTATTAAGCCTTCTTATACAGACACTCCCTGACTTACTGTTGTTAGACTTATGACTTTTTGATTTTACAGTGGTGCAAAAGCAATATGCATTCAGCAGAAACTGTATTTCGAATTTTGATCTTTTCCCAGGCTAGCAACATATGAAGGTCAGTCTTTTATTTTTAAAATAGGCTTTGTGTTAGATGCTTTTGCCCAACTATAGGTTAATGTAAATGTTCTGAGAGTATTTAAAAAGGCTAGACTATTTTGCTCAAAGCGATAGGAAGAGAAAAAAGTGGAAAAAAAAAAGGCTAGACTAAACTGTGATCTTTGGGAGCTTAGATATATTAAGTGCATTTTCAACTTAACAATATTTTCAATTTATGATGAGTTTATTGGGATGAAGCCCCATTGTAAGTAAGAGCATCTGCATTAAGCTAAAATTCATGTCTATAACTTCCTCAGTAATATCAAGTCTGTTCGTGGAGCCAGAGAATAAACTGAATCCTCTTCCACATGATGATCTTCCTGTTATTTAAAGAGATGAGCCATGTACCTTCTCCCGACCTGAAGACAACTCCTCACTAGCCTACCCATCAATTGTACTTTTTTTTTTTTTTAAGAGATGGAGTCTCACTATATTGCCCAGCCTGGTCTTGAACTCTGGGCTCAAGTGATCCTCTCACCTCAGCCTCCGGAGTAGCTGGTATTACAGGCACACACCACCATGCCCAGCTCCTTATCCATTGTTCTTCACGCTTCCTTGTTGAGTTCCTTCCCTGTCCCAGTTATTCTTCTTTGATTGGGCTTTGACTACCTGGGCTTTTAGTAGGGTCCATACTGAATGCAGCATTCCACCCAGGGTCTAAGCAACAGAATAGAGCAGGACCATCACCTCTGTAATTTCAAATATCATATTTTCATCACTGCCTTCTAAAACAATGTTCACTGTTTTATGTTCATGTTAAACTAAAAGGGCTAAAGGCAGCATCCTGGAACATTCCTGTAAGTTGACTTGAGCCCTTTAAATAAAGTCATTGTACCAACCAGAGTTTTTGACTATGAAAACTATCAATTATAACACTGCTCTGCCATGGCCACTACTGCCATGATTATTTAACACCACTGCTACAGGACCATTGCTGCTGCTGCTGCCTCCGTGAATAATTTCTACACCACTCCTGCCTCTTAGCATCCTAAGAATTCAGTCTTCAGTGGGAATGACTGAGCCAACTCACATGCTTGAGCCCGGGCTGCCAGGTAGGGGAGAAATGACTCTTCCCCTTTCTTCCTCCATGGTGGGAGCTAGGGCATTGCAGCCCTCCAGTACAATATACCCTGAAAAATTCTTCCAAAATAAGATAGGGGATTGCATGCTGAGTGGACAAGTATAATGGCAAAGCTTCACTCCAGTCATTTAAAAAAGTTCAATTTCCTTTTAATCATACTATCATCCAACCCATATTTTCCTTTTAAGTCACAGGAATAACATGCCACAGATTGTTAAAGGGCTTGCTGAAGACCCAGTTTGCCAACAGACTATCAAATGCAGTTTTGTGATCTGGCAGTTTAGGAACCTGTTAAAAAAGCAGTGGCCCATGTCTGTAATCCCAGCACTCTGGGAGGCGGAGGCAGGCGGATCACATGAGGTCAGGAGTTTGAGACTAGCCTAACCAACATGAAGAAACCCTGTCTCTACTAAAAATATAAAATTAGCCGGGCGTGGCGGCGCATGCCTGTTATCCCAGCTGCGTGGGAGACTGAGGCAGGAGGATTGCTTGAACCCGGGAGGCAGAGGTTGCGATGAGCTGAGATCGAGCCACTGCACTCCAGCCTGGGCAACAAGAGCAAAACTCTAAGAAAAAAAAAGGGAAATGTGATAGTCTTTGCTCTGGCTTGTTCTGAGAAATTTCCACTTCCTTTACATCTTTAAAAGTCTATTCTTAACAAGGCACGATGGCTCATGTCTATAATCCCAGCACACAAGAGGCCAAGGTAGGATTGCTTGAGCCCAGGAGTTTGAGACTAGCCTGGGCAACATAGTGAGACCTCATCTCTGTTTTAAAAAAAAAAATAACCAGGCGTGGTGGTGGTGTGCCTAGTCACAGCTACTCATAAGGCTGAGGTGAGAGGATTGCCTAAGCCCAGGAGGTTGAGGTGGCAGTGAGCTGTGATTGCACCACTGCATTCCAGCCTAGGCAATAGGGCAAGACGCTGTCTTATACACACACATAAACACACTATTCTTAGATAAGAGTGTAGTTTACAGAACCAACTTCTCCCTGTAATAGACGGGTATTGATTTTGTCTGCCTCCTCAACATTCCTCCTTCTGTAAAAGTCTCTTTCCCACATGGGAAAGAGACTCCCACTCTTTCCCATGTGGTTGGGACAGGCTAATTATGGGGTCTCTATGGCCCAGGTGACTAATATCTGGCCAATCAGAGCACTAGACCTCTCTGGCCACAGTTGATTGGTTCAGGGATCAACGTGTGGCCCAAGAAGGACTAATAAGCAATGTCCCTTCTTTTCCCAGGACTTCTGCTGCAAATGTTGAGTAAAAGGCTTTTCCTTTCCTCTGGAGTGGCCAGTCTGGAGTTAGCAAGGGTGCTATATTAGTTCCCTAGGACTCCTGTAATAACTTGTCACAGACTTGGTGGCTTAAAAACAACAGAAATTGATTATCTTACAGTTCTGGAAGCTAAAAGTCCAAAATATCAAGGTGTCAGCAGGGACATGCTTCTTCTTCTTTTTTTTTTTTTTTTGTCACCCTTCCTAGTAGCTGGGACCACAGGCATGTGCCACCATGCCCAGCTGTCTTTTTAAAAAAATTCTGTGGAGATGAGGTCTCACTCTGTTACCCAGGCTGGACATGCTCCTTCTGAAAGCTCTAAGGAAGAAATCTTTCTTGATTCTTCTAGCTTCTGGTGGCTTGCAGACATCCTTGGCATTCCCTGGCTTGTAGTAATATCATTCTAATCTCTGCCTCCATCTTCACATGGCCTTCTCTCTGAATATGATTTTCTCCTGTTGATGTGGCCTCTCCTTTTCTTATAAGAAAACCAATCACTAGACTTAGGGCTCACCCTAATCCAGTATGACCCTATCTTGACTTAACTAATTGCATCTGCAAAGACTATTTCCAAATAAGGTCGATTCTGAGGTTTTGGATAGAAATGCATTTTGGAGGTACGCTGTTCATCTCATTACAGCCATTATGTGGAAAGAGCCTCTCTGAAACCTAAGCCAACAAGGAAGCAAAAGGATTGCACCCTGGCATCCTGTATTAGACTCCCACTGGACTGACCAGTTACGTGACCTGGAGAATTACTTCTCCCTTTTTTCCCCTTAAGCTGATTTGAAGTAACAGAAAGAAACTGACTACCACTCCTCCTTTTGCAAAATTAGAAAATCATTTGCACATGACCAGTGTTCCAAACTTCTCCCCACTGTACTCATCCTCCAAAAGTCTCTGATAAAGATTAAGCAATTTCATTTGGAAATTCTCGTAGTGCCTTGGATTTACTTCATTTGGCCTGGAAACTAACTTATTTTGAGTAACTAAATGATCTCTTACAATGCCTTCAACCCATTCCTTTCTCATAATTTTTATTATGGGAAATTTAAAAAATACACAAAAATAGAGAAAAAAGTGTAAGTCTCCAAGTTTCCGTCACCCTACTTAAAAAAAAGATATACATTTAGCCATGTTTATTTCATCTAAACCCCCAACTTCCCTCCACCTTCTGCAGGATTAAAGCAAAGTTCAGATACCATGTACAGTAGTCCCCCATTGCTGTCTGATGTGTCAGTTACTGGAGGTTAACCGTGGCCCGAAAATATTAAATGGAAAATTTCAGAAATAAAAAATTCATAAGTTTTAAATTGCACACTGTTATGAGTAGTGTGATGAAATCTTGTCCCGTCCCTTGCCATCCCACCCAGGATGTGAATCATCCTTTTCCAGCTTATCCATACTGTGTACATTTCCTGTTCTTTAGATAGCTACCTGTTAGTAGCTGTTTCGGTTATCAGATCAAAAAAAACATAGGATGTATTTGGGTTCAATACAATCTGCAGTTTCCAGTATCCATTGGGGATCTGAGAACATATACCCAAGGATAAGGGTGGATGACTGTAATTAATTTATCCTCTTCAACCACTATCCTGAGCGTAAAATCCGCTCATAACTGCATTTGATGAGTCAATGCAAGACAAAGCAAGGTACTTTACACTTAGAAAGTGGACAGTTGAGTTTTGCTGAATAGAGTTCCTGCCCTCAGGATTTTTAATCTAATGGGAGAGAAAAGACAAGAACCTCCTCCAGGTGCTTAAACTTTTTTTTTTTTTTAAAGACGGTGTTTCAACATGTTGGTCAGGCTGGTCTTGAACTCCCAAACTCAAGTGATCCACCTGCCTTGGCCTCCAAAGTGCTTGGATTACAGGCATGAGCCACCACGCCTGGCCAAGGTGCTTAAACTTAATGTGAATCTCTCGGGGAGCTGTTAAGATGTGGACACTGCTCAAGTAGGTAGGAACTGCGTTCTGCAGTTCCAACAAGCTCTTGGGCAACACCAATGCTGCTGATCTATGGATGAGCTGCAAGGCCCTAACCATCATGCAAAGGAGATAATGATAGGGTGCTGTATAAGGTAGAGTAATGGGCCACACTGTTTAAGACCTAGCTTGTTGAGTAGCTTACCACAGTTATCCAAATTAATTTTTTAAATACTCCAGAGTGAGACTAACATCAAGCCAAGCACCAGGGAGCCTCGAAAGAAATTTTATAAACTCTGGGAAGAGAAGGCACAGTTACCTACCAGCTCAGGAAACATATATGATAGAGAGCAAGCATGTCTAGCCAGCTCAGGGTGACTCCTTTCTCCAAAAACTTGCACCTCCTCAGGATGGGTTCTGGGTAGCCATGTTGGTACTGCTTGCCCCCAGCCACAGCCACAACTATCTGGGCCAGGGGTGAGCATCTGACCCAAGTTGGGCTAATCAGATGATTTATCCTAAGAATACAGATTTGAGATTCCAGAAAGCCATTTGGTCCCTGGGTGTGGCTGCAATTGAGATGATGTAAACATTTCACCTTCTGCCAACACACAGAGAAGCAAAGAAAGCTGAGAGAATGAAACAGACCACAAAGAAAGAAGTGGACACAGAAATGCAAGAGAGCACTGCCCACATTCCTGAGGCTTCCTTGCCCCCGTTCTGGTCTTTCCTGAAGCCTATTAGCATTTCTTCCCATGGTTTCTGTGCCTCAGAACTCAATCTCCTTATATTAAAAATCTTCCAAGTGTTATACCAGTGAGTTTCAGATCTTCAAAAGCAAAGAGACTGGCTGGGTGCATTGGTGACTCACACCTGTAATCTCAGAACTTTGGAAAGCCGAAATGGGTGGATCACTTGAGGTCAGGAGTTCAAGACCACCCCAGCCAACATAGTGAAATCCCATCTCTATTAAAAATACAGAAATTGGCCGGGGGCAGTGGTGGGCACCTGTAGTCCCAGATACTCAGGAAGCTGAGGCACGAGGATTACTTGAACCTAGGAGGTGGAGGTTGCAGTGAGCTGAGATCGGGCCACTGCACTCTCCAGCCTGAGCGACAGAGTGAGACTCTGTCTCAAACAAACAAACAAAAAGGAAAGAGAATGATGAATAAACACAGTTTTGCAACAAGCAGGACAAAGTCAGAGAGGGAAAGAAGGATAAGAGCCTAGAAACGCAGGTCAGTGTGGGCCCCCAGGTAGGTAGATAGGAGAGAGGCCATTCCTGATAGGAATGAAGTTTCGGGAACTAGCAAAGAAATTTCCTTTCTGCAGGCAGAATGGAAGTCACCTGGTTCGTGCTGCCTGCCTGCCTGGTGAGCCTCACCTGGGAAATCCCCTCAGCCTTCCTGTTTGTGTAGGATCAGCCATGCCAGAATGCACCTTGTTCCAGTGAAGCTCGGGGGTCACGGTATCCCTGCTTTACTGCTGCCTGCGGCCACAGCCTGGCACTCCCAAGTGTCTGGGAAGAGCTGTTCCCAGCTGACTGCCCTCTGCCCATTTTCCTAATCAGCATGCCACTCCCCACGTCCCCAGCCTGGGGATGCGTGGCTTGGCTGAGCTGCAGTCAGGTCCTAAAGTCCATGGCGGTGATCTGTGCCCGGTCCTTTTGTTCCAGATAGACAACCAACTTGTTCTGGTTTTCCCAGGACCATCCCAGTCTTAAAACTAGAAGTCCCAAATCCCAAGAACTCTCTCAGTTCTGGGGAAACTGGTAGGGTTAGTCACCCTAATTATAGAGACCCCAGTCCTCAGTGGAAACTGCCTGAGCATTGTGCCCTAAAGACACCATCCCAACCTTAGGGACACTAGACCTCCAAATCCTACCCTTTTAAGGCTTCCCACACAAGTGGATATTTCTGAAACCCCCATATCTCTCCACAGATCTGTGTGCCATGTAGCAGAGTCCGATTAAAAACAGATTCTGAAGCCTCCCAGTCTTTAACCGGGTGATGTGAACTTGTTAGCTAACTTCACAGTGTCTTATCTGAAAAGTAATACCCAAAATAGCACATCGACCTCACAGGATTGTGAGTCTTGCCTGGGAGTTCCCCTCAGCTTCCTGATTGTGTTAGGACCAGCCATGCCAGGAGGCACCTTGTTTCCATCAAGCTCTGGGGGCTACAGAGTCCCTGCCAGCTGAGGCTATAGTCTGGCCCTACAGAAAGTTTTATTCTCTCAGCTTTAATTTTTAAAATATTCTGACTATCTAGAAGTCAGCAGTTACTTTCATACTCTTACCTTAATCTAGTCATTGCTTCCTCCTTCCCATGGCCCACCCCCCGCTCTGTTGGGTACATGTCAGAGTGCTAGTGGCATGGCACAGACCCTGCACAGGCAGTGGGAGGACCCAGGCTGCCTGCAGAGGCTTCATCTAGTCCTTCTTCTCTCTGGCCTCAGACCAGGGCTCGGTTTCTCCAATCTCCAGGCTGAATCCCTAGAAGGGAAAGCTCATAGGGCTAGTTAGAAGGGCCTAGCAGGAAAGGGGCTGGCAAAGGATTTCAGTAACTTGGCCAGCCCTCTGATATGAGCAGAGGAACCTGTGTCTCTGGTCCCCATGTTCTTCCACCTGTCAGCAAGAAGTTCCAGGCCAGGAGGGACTGTCCCCTGTGAACCCTGCAAATATAGAAGAGGCATGAGCACAGTTTGTGCATGCACAGTGGGGACAGCTCATGAAGTCCTTGCAGCCAGCTTCCCACCTGACCATTATCACATAGGGGTGAGGACTGTCTGCTCACAAAGGCAACCTGGCCCACATAGATTTCTTCATCGCCGTTCACCACAGAGACGTGTACACACTAATGTGAGCATTGTGTGTCCCAGAGACAGCAAATCCCAAAGCCCCGGTGCTGGGTTTCAGGCCTTCTAAGGAGAAAACCCCAGGAGTGCACGGAAGTCTCACCACCTCCCCTGCGCCAGCCACAGTGAGTCGGCTTTCAAAGGCCTCTTGTGACTGTCCTTTCTCTCATCTTTTCCCACTTTGATAAACGTCCTGGGATTAGCCCTTCTGTGTTTATTAGATGAGCAATTTGTGTCTGTCTGAAAAGCTATGTCTGAATTCTATTTGGCATGAGCTGAAGAAATGTGATCTGCTGCGTTCCCCTCCAGCCAACTCTCTGGAGCTAGCCCGCCTCCTGCCAGCAGGGCCTACAGCTCCTCAGCGGGGCCTGGCAGCCTCACATGTTTGCTGAGGGGAGTGGTTGTGTGCAGGAAGGTGGAGGAAGTGCCTAGGGTGGGACCTGGAACCTAGAGAGGCAGAGGCAAAGCAGCCTTAGCAAAATTGGCCGATAGATCTAGAGCCACTATAATAATTTAGGGACATCACAGATGCCTGTGGTGGGCCCCAAGCCCTAGGGACAGGAAAAGCAGGTCCCCCATGTAGTTCAGGAGCCTGAGTGGTTACCTGAGCCCAGTGTCCTGGGTATGCACTGCAGCAGAGGCAACTCAAGAGAATCCAGGGGGGAGCATCCAGATCCCAGGTCTAGAAAGGTAGTTAGTGTTGAGCTCTTGAGATTTGTGTGTTTGTGTGGGATGGGGAATGGGCAGTGGGGTTGGAGAGGGCGATGAGATGAGCTGTACCCTAGGCTGATGTTTCCTCACTCATTCGGTGCAGGTCCTGGAATTGGGAGACCAGAGCTTCCAGCTGTGGCAATCAAGGGCCCAGTTACAAGATGCTGAGGAGTGTAGGGGAAGAGAGAATTTAGTTGGTATGGATGTGGGTGTGTCAACAACTTTCCCTATCCCATATTCCCCAACCCAAGCCTTCTGCTGTGACTCCATGGCACTCGCCCTGCTCTTCTCTTAGGGCCTCATCACTTCTCCTTGTATCCTATCACTCATGTCTTTGTCTTCCCTCCACCTCTTCCCTACTCTTCCCAAGTCAGGATCCCAAGGCAGGACACCATCCTTGTGTTCCTGACAGTGAGCATTGAACTGGCCACCAATGAGGCATCAATAATGGTTTCCTGAATAAAGGAACAAATGAGAGAGGCTGGGAATTCAAACTTCTGTGGCCGCAGGGTCACAAGAAGATGGCAAATGACAGATCAGACAGAGGTAACAATACAGGAGATCAGATCAGGAGTGAAAACACCATCCTTAGAGTGCAAGGAGTAGGTAAAGCCAGCCCATGACAGGAACTTGAGCACTTCAGCACCCAGAATCCATCCTGCTGAATGACAAATGGTGTTTCACATGGTTCCAAATAGTCAGCAAACAGCTTTGAATCCCTGTTTTGTACCATACTCCATAGGATGCGCCTGCTTCCACAAACAGATAAAAATATGTGCACTCCTAAAAAGGTAGGAGCGATCTGTGCTCTAACAGAGGGTACAGAGAGGCTTATATATATTCAGAAAAGGAAGTGGTTAATTTCACTTGGAGAGGCAAGAAAGGTTTCCTGGGGCTGGGGGTGACATTAGACCTGAACCTGGAACAAAATCTGTAAATGCTTCCCAAGTGTGCTGTTTCCCCTGCACACACCCCCAACCTACATGTCTATGGTAGATTTTTGCAAACTGATCCTTTTACTTTTTACGCTTTAGACTTGTGGACGACGTTTGTGAATGGAGAACAGTGGACGGTGTAGCTGAGAAAATAAGTTGAGACGATATCTGGATTAGGATTTTGTCAGGCTAAGGAATGCAAGCTCAGGCCTGCAGAGGGAGAGGGACTTGCACAGCTGTGTTCAGGAAGACATTCTGGCAGCAGTGCATAGGGAGGGCTGTGGTGGGAGGCGGGCAGACCAGCCAGATGTCTGTCCCAGGCAACAAGTGACGAGGCCTCCTCTGAGCTCTTGCAGCACTTGGCTAAAACATCTGTTCGACACTCATCCCACTGTCTCTCTTGGAGCTGTCTTTTGACAGCGTGACGGCCCCACAAGCCTGCGTGTTCCTTGACAGCAGGGACTGTTTGTTGCCCCAGGCCTGACATGGTTCTTGGCAGGTGCTCATTATATATTTGTGAAGTTACTGAATA
This sequence comes from Cacajao melanocephalus, assembly GCA_963573385.1. Classification (NCBI taxonomy): domain Eukaryota; kingdom Metazoa; phylum Chordata; class Mammalia; order Primates; family Pitheciidae; genus Cacajao; species Cacajao melanocephalus. The sequence goes on from CAUYLG010026689.1 coordinate 21,571, forward strand.
GGGCAGTGAAAAAAGGACAAGAGGCATACAGAGAAGGGCACAGATTTCCGGGATAACATCCTGTTTAGCAAGTGCAGTTCCTGAGGCCTGGGCATTGACACAGCTGTCTTTTGGTGTGTGCGGAGAAGTAGAGGCATGTGCAGGCAGCTCAGGCAGAGAAGGAGCCACAGCCCCTCCAGTTGGAGTGGAAACTGCCATCATTCTGTGTGTGTGTGTTTTAGAGAGGGGCTTGGACAGAGTTTTTGGACAGACAGATGGGAGACTTCATGATGTACTATCCTAAGATGCTTAAGAGGTATATTATAACTCTTCTTTTTTTTTTTTCTCATGAGACAGGGGGTCTCACTATGTTGCCCAGGCTGGATTCGAACTTCTGGGCTCAAGCGATCCTCCAACTTCAGCCTCCCAAGTAGCTGGGGTTCAGGCACATGCCAGACACCCAGCTAAAGCTCTTTTTTGGTTGCAAGTGAATAGAAACTCAACATGAGCAAGCTTAGGGAAAATTGGATATTTATTGGCTGGCTCATAGGATGCATTTTGGGGTAGCAGGAACCAGGGGTTCCAACAATGCCAGACTCTAATATCTGCTTCTCTCATTCTTGCAGCCTGGCTTCCTCCACAGGCTGGAAAATATGGCTGCCAGAAGCCTGGGTCTCACATTTGAGAGATTCCTCACCCAAGAGGCACCAAAGGCTTCCTTTCTCAAGTCCCAATGTCAAAGATCCCAGGAAGGGACTCTGACTGGGTCTCCTTGTGTCAGGGACCTACCCCTGGCTTAGGACTAAGAACAGTAGATAAAGAAGCAGGGTCATGTAGGAAGGTATTTCCTTCCTCATTGTTGGAGTGGAAAAGGAACATTTCCAGAGGCCTCTGTCTTTTATATATGTTAATTACTTTGCAGAACTCCAGTACGTATTACTGTTGTAATCTTTATTACCCTTGGGAATTATTACTTCAGAAAACTAAGGCACAAAGAGTGTTAAGCAACTGCCATAGATCACCCAGTTAATAAATGGCTAGGATTTTTTTTTTTTTTGAGATAGAGTCTCGCTCTGTTGCCCAGGCTGGAGTGCAATGATGCTATCTCAGCTGACTGTAACCTCTGCCTGCCGGGTTCAAGCCATTCTCTTGACTCAGCTGAGATTTCAGGCATGAACCACCACACCCGGCTAATTTTTCTATTTTTAGTAGAGATGGGGTTTCACCATGTTGGCCAGGCTGGTCTTGAACTCCTAACCTCAGGTGATCCACCCACCTCGGCCTCCCAAAGTGCTGGGATTACAGGCGTGAGCTACCATGCCTGACCAAATGGCTAGGATTTGATAAATGGCTACCTAATAAATGATTAGGCAGAGATGGAGTTTGGATTTGAATTCATTCAACTGAGCTTCCCCTGTATCTTCCTGTTGTGTTATAGTGCCTATTCTTATGGAAGGGGAAAAAAAGGAAGGTGCAGGGCTGTGAGGAAGGGAAAAGCCAAGGGATGGCTGAGGAGCCTGTGGGAAGTGATTGATTCAGTGTCACCGGGGGAATCAGGAATAAGAAACCCCACCACCCATCAATCTCACTGGAGAGATGTGAAAAGGGACATTTCCTGCTGACTTCTTCATCCTTCTTCCATCTTAACTTACTTAAAGTAACATTTGATGAAGCCAAGAAAAGCAAATAAAAGAACAATGAGGTCCCATTTTCACCTATTAAAAATTTAAACAGGAATATAATAGTCGTGCTGGCAGAGGTGGGGAAACGGCTTGATTCTAAATGGCTGATGATGAGATAAAGTGGCCCACCTGTGAAATACTCTTTATTTGGTCGTGAGGGTTAAGAGCTACAAAAGCTTTCTTTACCTTTGACCCAGTAATCTTACTCTTTAGAAACAACTCCTGGAGTCACAAAATAAAATGCAATTAGTGTGGTGTTGTAAGAGATACATCTAAAACAGTGTTCCTCAGAAAGATTGAAAGTAAATAGAGGAGAGGGGACGGGGGAGGATTAAAAAAAAAAAAGTAAAAGGAAAAAAATAGAAAGCAAAAATAAATGCCGTACCTGCAAATACATGCAACAAGAAGATAGAGGTTACAATGTTAATATCAGACTTGTTGAATTCACAAAAAAAAAAAAAATCGGAAAAGAAGACACAGAATATCCGGTAATGATAAAGGCTAAAAGCTACGATGAAGATGTCCTAATTTTTATTTATAAAATAATATAGTATCAGAATTCATAAAGCAAAAAATGGGAAATATATGGAGAAATAGAAATATAATAATAGAAGGAGGCCGGGCGTAGTGGCTCACACTTGTAATCCAAGCACTTTGGAGGCCAAGGTGGACGGATCACCTGAGGTCGGGAGTTCAAGACCAGCCTGACCAACATGGTGAAACCCTGTCTTTATATTTAAAAAAATAACAATAATAGAAGGAAATTTTATTAAATTAAATTAATTAATTAATTTTTGAGATGGAGTTTTGCTTTTGCTGCCCAGGCAGCAACCTCTGCCTTCTAGGTTCAAGCGATTCTCCTGCCTCAGCCTCCCGAGTAGCTGAGATTAGGCATGCACCACCATGCCCAGCTAGTTTTTTTGTATTTTTAGTAGACATGGGGTTTCTCCAGGTTGGTCAGGCTGGTTTTGAACTCCTGTCCTCAAGTGATCCACCCACCTTGGCCTCCCAAAGTGCTGGGATTACAGGCATGAGCCACTATGCCTGGCCAGGAAGTTTTAATTCATTTCTCTTAGCCCATGACTCATCAATAAACCATACAGTGAATAAGGATATAGATGGATATTAAACTTTAAGGTCAGGCTTGGTGGCTATGGCCTGTAATCCCAGCATTTTGGGAGGCTGAGGTGGGTGGATTGCTTGAGCCCAGGAGTTTGAGACCAGTCTGGGCAATATGGTGAAACTTTGTCTCTACAAAAAAATACAAAACTTAGCTGGGCATGGTGGCACACACGTGTAGTCCCAGCTACTTAGGAGGCTGAGGTGGGAGAATCGCTTGAGCCTGGGAAGCGGAGGTTGCAGTGAGCGGAGATAGTGCCATTGCACTCCATCCTGGAGTGACAGAGTGAAACCCCATCTCAAACAAAACAAAACTCCATACTTTGAAAACCTAGAATATACTCTCTTTGTTTTTTTTATTTTTATTTTTATTTATTTATTTTTATTACTAAAGATGGGGTTTCACCATGATGGCCAGGCTGGTCTTGAACTCCTGACCTCAGGGGATCCACCCACCTCGGCCTCCCAAAGTGCTAGGATTACAGGTGTGAGCCACCACGCCCGGCGAATATACTCTCTAAGTACCCATGAATCATTTGCAAATGACTACATGTAAGGCCAAAAACAAAACAAAACAAAAATCTCAATACATTTCAAAAAGTAGAATGACTAGAAAAAAATTTAAAAAGTAGAATGAGTACAGATAACATTCTATGATGACAGTCAGAGATCTGATTATAATCTGATAGAAAGTAATAGCAGCCGGGTGCGGTGGTTCACACATGTAATCCCAGCACTTTGGGAGGCCGAGGCTGGTGGATCATGAGGTCAAGAGATCGTGACCATCCTGGCCAACAAGGTGAAACCCCATCTCTACTAAAAATACAAAAATCAGCTGGGCGTGGTGGCGTGCCTGAGGCAGGAGAGTCACTTGAACCCAGGATGTGTAGGTTGCAGTGAGCTGAGATCACACTAGACTCCAGCCTGGCAACAGAGCAAGACTCTGTCTCAACAAAAAAAGAAATTAAAAAAAGAAAGTAAAAAGTAATAGCAAAAATAGAAACTGAAGGCAGTAGATAAGTTGAAAATTAAACAAACAAACTACAGCTGGATAGACTATTATTTGGCCTTAAGAGAGGAAGGAAATTCTAGCACATGCTACTGCATGGGTGAACCTTGAGAACATTATGCTAAGTACAATAAGCCAATCAGAATAAGACAAATGCTATATGATTCCACTTATATAAGGTATTTAAAGTAGTCAAATTAATAAGACAAAAAGTGGGCTGGTGGTTGCCAGGGGTTTAGGGTAGAGGAAAATAGGAAGTTATTGTTTAATAGGCACAGAGTTTTAGTTTTGCAGGATGAAAAAATGTTGGAGATCGATTGCAAACAATTTGAGTATACTAAACACTACTAAACTGTACACATGAAAATTATTGAAATGGTAAATTTTGTATTATTTGTATTTTACCACAGTTTTTTAAAAAGACTACACCTGGGCCAGGCACGATGGCTCACACCTGTAATCCCAGCACTTTGGGCGGCCCAGGCAAGTGGATCACCTGAGGTCAGGTGTTAAGACCAGCCTAGACAACATAGTGAAACCCTATCTCTACTAAAAATATAAAAATTAGCCAGGTGTGGTGGTGGGCGCCTATAGTCCCAGCTACTCAAAGGCTAAGGCAGGAGAATTGCTTGAACCTGGGAGGTGGAGGTTGCAGTGAGCAGAGATTGTGCCACTGAACTCCAGCCTGGGTGACAGAGGAAGGCTCAGTCTCAAAAAAAAAAAAAAGGACTACACCTGGAAATTAAGAAATTCTCTTTTAATTAATTCTCAAAATGCAAAATGTCTTCAAAAAATGATAGTTCTCAAGGAAATCATGCAAAAGACAAGTGAAAACAGTGGACATTTATGGTTCTCAGCTACATCTCGTGTAACATACACATGAGGATTCAGAGGGATAGATTCTGAACAGCGCAAGCTCCAAAACTAACAGACTGTGCTCTGAAAATGTCAGTTTTCTTCCTACACTTAATTAGCAAGGTGTGTGCCAGACCCTGTATTAGACTCTGGAGATAACAAAAAGCGTCAAGTTTGTCTCCTCAGGGAGCAACAGCCAGTGGGGAAGTAGAGCCCTGGAGGTGATATGAATTTAAATTCCGGGACTAGGCTAGGCCCTTGCCTGAAGGGTTACAGCAGCCCCTGGAGAGGAAGAGGAAGGGGAAAGAGGACTTACCAAGGACTTGACACTAGAGCTGGCCTCTGATGGAAAGCTGAGATTTCAGTAGGAGAGAAGGGCTATGAAGGGATTTACGGGCAAAGGAAATTGCAAGAGCAAAGAAGGCCCAGAGAACTAAAACTGCAAATTCTGTTCACCCCAACCAACTAGTTCCAAGTAGAAGGAGAGAAGGAGGGAGTACAGACCAGCCAAAGATTAGGTCATTCTTGCCAAAGTTAACCCCTTTGTTTACCTGGGCTTTTTTTTTTTTTTGAGCCAGAGTTTTGCTCTTGTTGCCCTGCCTGGAATACATTGGCGTGATCTCAGCTCACTGCAACCTCCGTTTCCCAAGTTCAAATGATTCTACCACCTCAGCCTACTGAGTAGCTAGGATTACAGGCACCCACACCACGCCCCACTAATTTTTCCTTTTTTTTTTTTGTATTTTTAATAGAGACAGGATTTCACCATGTTGGCCAGGCTGATCTCGAACTCCTGATCTCAGGTGATTCACCCACTTGGCCTCCTAAAGTGCTGGGATTACAGGTGTGACCCACTGCGCCTGGCCTTTACCTGGGCTTCTGATTGTAGCTCCTTCTTTCTGACTTTAGGTAAATCATTTCCCCTCTCTAAGACTCAGTTTTCTCATCTACAAAATGAAATGGATAATACCACCTAGTTTTTGTGAGGATCAAATGAGATAAAGTATATTAAGAGTTTAGAGCCTCAGACTGGGCACGGTGGCTCACGCCTGTAATCCCAGCACTTTGGGAGGCCGAGGCGGGCGGATCACGAGGTCAGGAGATTGAGACCATCCTGGCCAACATGGTGAAACCCTGTCTCTACTAAAAATACAAAAATTAGCTGGGCGTGGTGGTGTGCACCTATAATCCCAGCTACTTGGGAGGCTGAGGCAGAAGAATTGCTTGAACCTGGGAGGCAGAAGTTGCAGTGAGCCGAGGTTGCACCACTGCACTCCAGCCTGGAACCTGGCGACAGAGCAAGACTCTGTCTCAAAAAAAAAAAAAAAGAGTTTAGAGCCTCAAGCTGGGTGCCATGGTGCACACCTGTGGTCCCAGCCTCCAAGGAGGCTGAGGAGGAAGATTGCTTGTGCTGAGGAGTTTAAGACCAGCCTAAGCAACATAGCAAGTCCCTCTCTCATTTAAAAAAGAAGGAAAAGGTCAGGCATGGCCTGTAATCCCAACACTTTAAGAGGCTGAAGCAGGAGGATTGCTTGAGGTCAGGAGTTCAAGACCAGCTTGGGCAACATAGTGAGACCTTGTCTCGACAAAAAATTTAAAAATTAGCCAGGCCTGGTGGCACGTGCCTGTAGTCCCAGCTACTTAGGAGGCTGAGTCAGGAGGATTGCTTAAGCCCCAGAGGTCAAGGCTGCAGTGAGCCATGATTGCACTATGGCACTCCAGCCTGGGTGACAAAGCCTTGTCTCAAAAAAAAAAAAAAAAAGTTTAGAGCCTCAGACATATTCAGCACACAGAAAACACTGGTTCAATGCTTTTGCACTTATTTTTAGCTAAGGGGACATTCTCCAACTCAATTACATTCTTTGATCTCTTTGAAGATTTTGATGTGTCTGATTTTTCCCTTCCTAAAGTTTCTTCTAAAATCCTGTCTACAGACCAGGCACGGTGGCTCACACCTGTAATTCTAAAATTTTGGGAGGCTGAGGCGGGTGGATCCCCTGAGGTCAGGAGTTTGAGACCAGGCTGGCCAACAGAGTAAAACCCCATCTCTACTAAAAATACAAAAATTAGCCAGGCATGGTGCCACATGCCTGTAATCCTAGCTACTCAGGAGGCTGAGGCAGGAGAATAACTTGAACCTAGGAGGCGGAGGTTGCAGTGAGCCAAGCTCACACCACTGCATTTCAGCCTGGGCAACACAGCTGTTTCAAAAAAATAATAATAAAATAAAATTAAAATTAAAATTCTATCTACAAACTTATACACTAGATTATCAGCCTCCTGAGGAATGAGACAAAGCCGATCTGATCCTTTCTCATGTCCCCAGGACCTAACACTTGGTCAAAAAGAATAAGACTCCTTAGGTCCAGGCAGCCTAATCAAAGTTGCAGCCCCTGTGTGATGCCAACCACTGTGCCATGACCCTGTCAGGGGGTCTACAGGGCATCGGCAACTCCATATCCTTTGGTGTGTTTTTCCTCTTGCACCTGGCAGATGGCATCTTTCATGCCTGATAACTTTATCAACTAATTCATTAATGCATGACAGACATGTCAACAATTATAAAAATAGCTCTAGAGACATATGCAAAAATGAAGTGGGGACCCAGGAAGAGGAGCATCTAAGCCTTGCTGGCTTGGAACTGGACTTTGAGTAAGTAGGAAAAGTACTTGGGGGCTGAAGAAAAAAATGCAGTTATAAGCCAGGCGAGATGGCTCACGCCTGTAATCCCAGCACTTTGGGAGGTCGAGGCAGGCAGATCACGAGGTCAGGAGTTCAAGACCAGCCTGGCCAACATGGTGAAACCCCGTCTCTACTAAAAATACAAAAAAATTAGCTAGGCATGGTGGCTCATGCCTGTAATTCCAGCTACTTGGGAGGCCGAGGCAGGAGAAATGCTTGAACTGGGACCCAGGAGTCGGAAGTTGCAGTGAGCCGAGATCACACCACTGCATTCCAGCCTGGGCTACAGAGTGAGACTCCATCTCAAAAAAAAAGAAAATGAAAATGAAAACGCAGTTATAGAGCAGAGCTTGGGGCTCCTGCAGCTCCTTGTAAGGCAAAACAACCATTTCTCCCTAGGCCATGTCCTGTGGCTGGAACACAGCAACTATGAACCTCCTCTAGAGGGTTCTCTACAAATTCTCCTCTCTGCCTCAGCCCTCCCAGCCTTAAATCATTGGTCAGAGCTTTTTCCCTAAGGAGCGCTGAATTATGTCAGAGTGCTGGAGTGAGCAGTAATGGAGCAGAAATTAGGAGCTGAATGAGTTATAGCCCTAGCTTTTCTATTCTTAACTCCTAGGCTTTTATGGAGCTCTTAGGGTTGAGCTGCACTTTAAAAGCCCACACATGGAAAACATGGTGTGTACAAGTGACTCACCATTAAAAAAATTAAGTTAGAGCCCCAAGTCATGGCTGACACTAGAATAAATTCCAGATGGCTTAACGATTTGAATGTTTAAAAAAATACTAAAATAAGAAAATAGGTGAATATTTATAATTTTGGAAAGGAGGGAGAGTACAGAAGATCATTTTAAGTTTAACACCAAAGGCAGATAAGAAAGAAAAGATTGACAGTATCGCAAAAAGAGTCCTGCACCAGAAGACTATTGCAAAAGCACAAAAATAGAAAGGTTAAGAAAGAACTCTACCCTAATGTCAGAGTCATTGAATACAAAGAAAAGAGGGCCTTGGGCTATTCCTTGGGGTGGTTAATTGAGCAACTGTATCTAGAGGATTTGTGTCAACTATCCCCTTAATTCTGACCGGCTGCAGTAGGGATTTTCTCCATACCAAACCAGCGAATGCCCCAGGTAGCAACTATCCCCACTGGAGTAAGGAACTGGGTATAGAATTGCCATGCCCAAAGACAAGACGGGTTCTCTTCTTCCTGATATACATCCCCATGTATACGTCCCATCAACACATTCTTCTTCCCACAGAATTACTTTTTTTTTTCATTTTCTTTTTCTGTTTAGAGACAGCATCTCACTATGTTGTCCAGGTTGGTCTCAAACTCCTGAGCTCAAGTGATCATTTTGTCTCAGGTTCCTTAGTAGCCGAGATTACAGGTACGCCACTGGCCCAGCACTTCCCACAAAATTACTACATTCAGGCTCAGTAAACAAAACAGACAAGAACAAGAATGCACTAGATTCATACAGTGATGCATACCTATAATCCCAGCATACCTGGAATCTCTCTTGCCTGTAATCTCAGCACTTTGGGAAGCTTAGATGGGATGGTCGCTTGAGCCTGGGATGTCAAGGCTGCAGTAAGTCATGATTATGTCACTGCATTCCAGCCTGGGTAACAGAGTGAGACCCTGTCTTGAAAAAAATGTAATAATGCACAATTAAAAAATGAACAAACAGGTTGGACATGGTGGCTTATGCCTGTAATCCCAGCACTTTGGGAGGCTGAGGCAGGCAGATCACCTGAGGTCAGGAGTTCGAGATCAGCCTGGCCAACAAGATGAAACCCGGTCTCTACTAAAAAATACAAAAATTAGCCGAGTGTGATGGCAGGCACCTGTAGTCCCAGCTACTAGGGAGGCTGAGGCAGGAGAATCGCTTGAAACCGGGAGATGGAGGTTGCAGTGAGCTGAGATTGTGTACTGCACTCCAGCCTGGGCAACAGAGTGAAACTATGTCTCAAAACAAAAACAAAAACAGAATATCTAGAGTTGGTCCAAATATCTAGAGTTACTAAATAGTCAAGTAAAAGTAACACTGAAACAGAGCCATCAAAATCCATCTGTAGGCCAGGCGCAGTGGCTCACACCTATAATCCCAGCACTTTGGGAGGCCAATGTGGGAGGATCGCTTGAGCTCAGGAGTTTGCGACCAGCCTGGGTAACATAGGGAGACCCCATTTCTACACATTTTTTTTTAGTTAGCTAGGTGTGGAGGCAAACACCTGTAGTCCCAGCTATTCAGGAGGCTGAAGTAGAAGGATCACTTGAGCTCAGGAGTTTGAGACTGCAGTGAGCCACAATCTCACCACTGCACTCCAGTCTGGGCGACAGAGTGAGACCCTGCCTCAAAAATAAAAAATAAAAAATCCACTGTGGGAAACCAGATATGCCATCCCAAAACATGCCACTCTGACGTAAGGATTATTCTGAGTTGAAGGCACTTGAGAAGAGTTACAAAGACAACGGTCCCTTTCTACCCTCTCTATCAGGAAAGACAAAGGTTAACCACTAGAGACAACTTTAGAGCTTAACAGCCTGGAAATGGCACCAAAGGAATCTACATAGCAAGCTGTACTCACTAGCCTGTAAATTCCATTTATTTGCCTTCCCACAATTTGCTGCCCTTAGAGACTCAATGTCCTTTTCCTTTGTCTTGCCACTTCTCTAAAAACTTACTGTTCTTTGTTGAAGATGCTATATGAGCTGGAATTCCAAGCCACCTCTTTGATGCCTATGCATTCCCTGGGTATTTCCCATGTATATATGAAGTATACATGCTAATAAACTTGTTAATTTTTCTCTCACCAATCTGTCTTTTGTTATAGGGGTCCATTCCAACTCAGAATATATCAATGTTGAGGGAATAAATAATTTTAGTTCCCTACACTCATCTGAAAAACAAACATCTAAGAATGAGAATTAATAAGTACTAACAGAGTACTGTTAGATGAAACATAATTAATATCTCAACAAGATATGTGAAAAGATATTTCATTTACTAAAAGGAATTAGGCCAGGCATGGTAGCTCATACCTGTAATCCTAGCACTTTGGGAGGCCAAGGTAGGAGGATTGCTTTAATCCAGGAGTTTGAGCATCCTGGGCAACATAGCAAGACTCTATCTCTACAAAAAAATGAAAAATTATCTGGGAGTGGTGGTGTGTGCCTGTAGTTCCAGCTAGTCAGGAGGCTGAGGTGGAAGGATCACTTGAGCCCAGGAATTCAAGGTTGCAGTGAGCTCTAATCTTGCCACTGCACTTCAGCCTAGGCTATAGGGCAAGTCTTATCTCAAAATAAGTTAAAAAATAGAATCAACTAAAGATTGATTTAGAATTAAATTTCCCAAATAAAAATTGAATGGGCTTGGCTGGGCGTGGTGGCTCACGACTGCAATCTAAGCACTTTGGAGGCCAAGGCAGGCGGATCATCTGAGGTTGGGAGTTCAAGAACAGCCTGACCAACATGGTGAAACCCCGTCTTTTTAAAAATGAATAAATAAATAAATAAATAAATGGGCTTAGTAACAAAATAGATATAGCTGAAGTTAAGATATAATAATAGAGTTAAAAGATCAAGCAGCTAAGAAATTCAGGAGAATAAAAAATGGCCAGGTGTTGTGGCTCACGCCTGTAATCCCAACATTTTGGGAGGCCAAGGCAGGAGGATCACCTGAGGCCAGAAGTTCGAGACCAGTCTGGCCAACATGGCAAAACCGTCTCTACTAAAAATACAAAAATTAGCCTGGCATGGTGGTGCACTCCTGTAACCTCAGCTACAGGAGGCTGAGGCAGGAGAATTGCTTGAACCCGGGAGGCAGAGGTTGCAGTGAGCCAAGATTGTACCACTACACTCCAGCCTGTCTCAAAAAAAAAAAAAAAAAAAAGAAATTCTACTAAAATGCAAAAGAACAGAGGCGAAAGTATAAAAGAAAAGAAGTATGCAGGATGAATCCAGAAGTTCTATCATACTGTTTAACAGGAATTTTAGCATAAGGAAACAGAGGAAATGGAGAGGGAAAAATAAAGAATAAATAATGGAATATTTTCTAGAGTTGAAAAAACACAAAAGCTTTCACATTGAAATGACCCACTGAAGACCAAGAAGAATAAACAAAACAAAACAAAAAAGACCTACATCCAGATTAACTATGATCAAATTTCAGAATACCAAACGTAAAGAAAATACCAAGCAACTTTGTTTTATTCCCTTACATTTGTAAGTAAATTTTTCTAGGAAAAGGATCCACAACAATTATTCAATTCTCAAGCAAGTAACCAAAAGGAAAGTTTAAGAACAACTGCTCTCTATGAAGGCAGAGTCTCCAAACAGGGAATCTGGAAAAGGGCTCATCCCTTAAGTGAGACCTTCCCCCAAAGATTGCAAAGATTGCTTCACACATCTAGTGTTTGGTAGAAAAACCTCTACCTCTCCCCTCCCTCTTGATCTCCACATCCGGGAGACCGCCTATAGACCTCAGTCTGCCTGGTAACACTGAGCAACCAATCATGGCCCAGCCTTAGCCCGCCAAAGCTGTGCCAATCT
>CAUYLG010026690.1:0-28594 GCA_963573385.1 Cacajao melanocephalus
TGCATTTCTACTAGCAATTAGGCGACGCCCATCCTGCAGGTCTGCAGGCCACATGGAGTAGCTGCTCCCCACCTTTTCAGCAGACAGATCTTTGGCACAGCTGCCTTCCTCCCCTCACCAGTCTTTGGCCCTACCCTGCCCAGCCCTGCCCCACCCTCCTCCTCTGCACCAAACATACCAGTCAAGTCTCACTGTGTTTCTGGAGGGGAGCAATAATGTGGACATTATATTTAAAAGTCATTTATAACTTTGGGAGGCCGAGGCGGTCGGATCACTAGATCAGAAGATAGAGACCATCCTGGCTTACACGGTGAAACCCCATCTCTACTGAAAATATAAAAAATCAGCCAGGCGTCGTGGCACGTGCCTGTAATGCCAGCGACTTGGGAGGCTGAGGCAGGAGAACTGCTTGATCCTAGAAGGCGGAGGTTGCAGTGAAATGAGATTGCGCCACTGCACTCCAGCCTGGGTGACACAGTGATTCTCTGTCTCAAAAAAAAAAGTATAAGGAGCTTAACATTCTGTATTTCAAGGTCCTTTAGGAAACAACTGCCAGTCTCATATACTGGCTAGATATTAGCAGGGAGAGAAGTGAGGTCCATACAGAGCTCTCCAAGAGCCCCTCGGTGCAGCACTGCACTGACCCGCCTTGCGTGTTCACTGATAGGGATCTAGGATAGGCAGGTGCTGATGGGAGACTGGGAACACAGGGAACAAACAGGCATGTTCTCTGGCTCTGAAGAAGAATACTGTTTAGCAAAGAGGATGCCAGGGAAAACAATCACTTACACGTGTGAGATGCCTAAGAGTGGTCCATAAAAATGGGAACACAGAGAAAGCAGCAACTAATTTAGCTCTGAAGGCTTCCTGGAGGAGGCAATATCTGAGCTCGGTCTAAGGTGAGTAGTTCTCCAGGCAGAGAGCCAGAAATGGCCTTTAAAACAGGAGATTTTTAAAAAAGGACTTTTAAAACTTTTCTATTTCTCCTCTAAGTTGATCTGGAGAAGTCTAGACTCAGAGGTAAGCAGCCGGCACCCACCAGGTGAGCACTTGCTGGGCAACTCCTACCTGCATGAGGCAGCCACCGGGCCCAGGACCTCAGGGGTGTGCTGCCACCTGCTGGGCCACAGCCAGCACCACCTTTCACCTGCCAGGGCAACCCAAGCTGTTTGGTTCAACTACTTGAGACAGTGAAGTCTAGACTCTTCTCCAGATCAACTTAGAGTAGAAATAGAAAAGTTCTGCTTTAATCAGGAAAAGGTACTAAGAACAGAAAGGAACATGAAAACAGACATGTTTGCAATAAGCTTTTTCTGTCAAAGAACATTTTGGTTAATTAAAAAACTGGCCAGGCGCAGTGGCTCACACCTGTAATCCTAGCACTTTGGGAGGCCAAGGCGGGTGGATGACGAGGTCAGGAATTCAAGACCAGCCTGGCCAAGATGGTGAAACCCTGTCTACTAAAAATACAAAAAAATTAGCTGGTGTGGTAGCAGGCACCCGTAGTCCCAGCTACTCTGGAGGCTGAAGCAGGAGAATTGCTTGAACCCGGAAGGTGAAGGTTGCAGGAGCGGAGATTGCACCACTGCACTCCAGCCTGGACAACAGAGCAAGACTCCAACCTAAAAAAAAAAAATTCAACCAAAAAATGTCATAGGTGCAGTGGCACACTCCTGTAGTCCCAGCAGTTTAGGAGGCCAAGGCAGGAGGATTGCTTGAGCCCAGAAGTTCAAGGCCAACCTGGGCAACATAGTGAGACGCCATCTCCACAAAAAAATTTAAAAATTAGCTGTATTTAGTGGCATGCAACTCAAGAAGCTGAGGTGGGAGGATCACTTGAGCCCAGGAGTTTGAAGCTGCAGTGAGCCATGATCTTACCAGTGCACTCCAGCCAGGGAGACAGAACCTATCTTAAAAAATAAAAATAAATAGAAATAGAAAACTGTAGGAAAAGAACAATTTCATACAAACAGATTTTGATGCACTGGGATGAAGAAATGCTGGGGAATGAGAGTCGTATACATACAGGCAAAGAAAGGGCCCAGAAAGAGGACAAAACAAATATTTTAAAACAACAAAGTGAATTTGGGTATGATACTGAAAGTACACAGAAGTTTACATGTGATTCAAAAATGGAATGAAACAATTAGAAGGGAAAGCTCCAGGGTGCTCATTCTGAGCAGGCCAGATGGGGAGAGCTTTCTGAGTTCAATCGTAATAAACCAAGATGGATGAATAAGGAGGCTTATGAGGGGTCTCCAAGCCCAAAGAACTTATACCTCAAGGGTGAAGTCAGACGATCACTTGAGCCCAGGGGGGAATCGAGGCTGCAGTGAGCCATGTTTGAGCCACTGCACTCTAGCCTGGGAGACACAGCAAGACTCTGTTCCCCACCAAAAAAGAGAGAATGTATCATTGCGCAAAAGCAGCAAGCAAGATAAATGGAACACAGGGGAGGCCAAAAAACAAAGTGTAGTAAGCATTTCAGTATATGGCAAAAGATACTATTAAAATACATTACACCAAGTGAAAAAAGTTATATCTTCATCTTAAATCACATACCAAAATAATTTCCAGGCTGGGTACAGTGGTTCACACCTATAATCCCAGCACCTTGGAAAGCTGAGACGGGAGGATCACTTGAGCTCAGGAGTTTCAGATCAGCCTGGCAAAATAGTGAGATGTCTCTCTACAAAAAAATTTTTAAATGAGCTGGACATGGTGGTATATATACACCTGTTGTCCCAGCTACTCAGGAGGCTAAGGCAAAGGATCTCTTGAACCCAGGAGTTCAAGGCTGCAGTGAGCTATGGTTATACCACTGTATTCCAGCCTGGGCAGCAGAGCGACACCCTGTCTCAAAAAAAAAAAAAAGATAATAATAATTCCAGATAGAGCAAAATATTAATTTTTAATTTTTTATTTTTTGAGATGGAGTCTCACTCTGTTAGCCAGGCTGGAGTGCAGTGGTGTGATCTCGGCTCACTGCAACCTCTGCCTCCCTGGTTCAAGCAATTCCCCTGCCTCAGCCTCTGGAGTAGCTGGGATTACAGGCGCATGCCACCATGCCCAGCTATTTTTTTTTCTTTTTTTTGCATATTTAATAATAGAGACAGGGTTTTACCATGTTGGTCAGGCTGGTCTCGAACTCCTGACTTCGTGATCCGCCCACTTCAGCCTCCCAAGGTGCTAGGATTACAGACACAAACCACTTTGCCCAGCCAAAATACTAATTAAAAAAAAAAAAAAACTTAGAAAATGAAAAGAAAAGAAAGTAATAGGACTATTAAACTGCTTTCAGCCTTTCCCAGAAGAAATTCCTGAACATAAAAGGGAAGAAATCACACACATGTGCACGCGTGTGAGCACACACCCACACAATATGAGTGGATTTAACAATGAAAACTTTTCAAATTTCTCAAAGCCAAAAATCACAGACAGGCCTGGCACGATGGCTCACACCTGCAATCCCAGCACTCTGGGAAGCTGAGGCGGGCAGATCACCTGAGGTCAGGAGTTCGAGAGCAGCCTGCCCAACATGGTGAAATCCTGTCTCTACTAAAAACACAAAAATTAGCTGGGCATGGTGGCGCATGTTTGTAGTTCCAGCAACTTGGAAGGATCAGGCAGAAGAACGGCTTGAACCTGGGAGGCAGAGGTTGCAGTGAGCCGAGATCGAGCTATTGCACTCCAGCCTGGGCGACAGAGCAAGATTCTGTCTCAAAAAATAATAATTAAATAAAATCATAGACAAAATTAACAGACAAGGTACATGAAAACTGAGGGAAGTATCTGCATGAAATATGACAGACAACACAGTCTTGACTAATAAAGAACTCATATGGAGTCCTAAGAAAAAAACAAAACGAGAAAATAGAGAAGGAACATGGAAAGAGAAGTCACAAATGAACATAAATGGTTAATAACATGAAAAATGTTCAGCCTTAAACACAAAAATTAAAAGCCATTTTTCACCTGCCAGTCAACAACTAAAAAGCTGGCATGTTAAGGCGGAGTGCGGTGGCTCACGCCTGTAATCCCAGCACTTTGGGAGGCAGAGGCAGGCGGATCACCTGAGATCGGGAGTTCCAGAGCAACCTAGAAAACCTAACCAACATGGAGAATCCCCGTCTGTACTAAAAATGCAAAATTAGGGGTCTAGATGCGGTGGCTCACACCTGCAATCCTAGCACGTTGGGAAGCCGAGGCGAGCAGATCACGAAGTCAGGAGTTCGAGACCAGTCTGGCCAACATGTTGAAGCTCCGTCTTTACTTAAAATAAAAAAATTAGCCAGGCGTGGTGGAGGGTGCCTGTAATCCCAGCTACTCAGGAGGCTGAAGCAGAAGAATTGCTTGAACCCAGGAGGCGGAGGTTGCAGTGAGCGAAGATCACGCCACTACATGCCAGTACTGGTGACAAAGCGAGACTCCAACTCAAAAATAAAAAAATTAGCCGGCTGTGGTGGCACATGCCTGTATTCCCAGCTACTAGGGAGGCTGAAGCAGGAGAATCACTTGAACCCGGGAGGTGGAGGTTGTGGTGACCCAAGATTGAGCCAAAACTGCACTCCACCCTGGGCAATAAAAGTGAAACTCCATCTCTAAAATAAAATAAAATGTCATGTTAGTGGTGCTGGTGAATGTGTAGACTGACATGAGGATTCTGGAACACAGTGTGGTGGTGTGTATCAGGAAGTTTTGAAAAGCCGACCCTTTGACAGCAAGGCCCTTTAAGAGTTTATTCTAAAGAAATACTTAGAAATTCGTACAATATTTATAAACACTGCTGTTCATTTATATCATTATCATAATGGAGAAAAGTCAGGAATCATTTAAATTCCCAAACAACAACAAAAACAGCAGCTAGTACTTATACACCGCTTACCATATGGCAAGCTCTGTTTGAAGTGCTTTACGTATATTAACTTTTAACTCTTAAAATCCCTATGAGGTAGAAATTCTTATCCTCCTCACTTTACAAATGAGGAAACTGTGACATAAGGGTTAATCATGATACCGAAAATCTATTCAATGAAAAGCCATACAAACATTAGACAAAAACTATTCTACTTCAGCCAAATACCACAGAAAAAACAGTGACTGCCACCCCACCCATGCCATCAAAGGCCAGGTGGAGAGCACAGACTTCCATTCCACTCTTGCCACCTCAAACCTCTGCCAGAGTGATGTCAGAGAAGGCCAAACAGGGAGGCTAGGACTTTCATCCCCACCAGATAGAAATACAAAGTATAAAAATATCTCTGGGCCCAGTGCAGTGGCTGTAATCCCAGCACTTTGTGAGGTCGAGGTGGGCAGATCACCTGAGGTCAAGGGTTCGAGACCAGCCTGGCCAACACTGCTAAACCCCGTCTCTACCAAAACTACAAAAATTAGCTGGGCACGGTGGCAGCTGCCTGTAATACCAGCTACTTGGGAGGCTGAGTCAGGAGAATCTCTTGAACCCAGGAGGTGGAGGTTGTAGTGAGTCAAGATCTTGCCACTGGACTCCAGCCTGGGAGACAAGAACGAAACTCTGTCTCGGAAAAAAAAAAAAAATCTCTTAAAGAAAAGGGATATCCCTGAAAAAATTTCTGGTCTCAGTATTGTTTATTATTAAATAATCCTATGTTATAAACAGCTGAAAGAAAGGGTTATAGCTGATATTTACTTTCTATAATAAACTTGTATTACTTTTCAAGTGATACAAGAAAAAAACTGGTAAGAAACAAACACAAAATTGTTTAGCTTCTTTCCACAGTTCTAAGCTAGGAGGCAGCATGGTTCACCAAAAGGGGGTAAGTTCCGGAGTCTGACAGATTTATTTTCAAATCCGGAATATTCTACATACTATTAGCATGACCTTGAGCAAATTACTGAAGCTCACGCAGCCTTAGGTGCTTCAACATCAAAGTGAGAAGAGTAACCCCTACACACAGGGATGCTGCAAGGATTAAAGAAAATGATCCATGTTAAGCACCCGACAAAAACCTAGGTTCTTCCTACAAGTTCCCAAACCTTTCTCTCCTCTACTTCTGGAAGAGGGTAAACTGTGACACCAGGCCAGCAGGATGCCAATGGGCAGGAATTCAGGAATGGACCCTGGTCCACAATGGAGCAGGTCAACTCCATTTGAATTCTCTAGGTGGACAGGGCTGGATTTGAGTCCGCTGGGGGGCAGACCTAAAATTAAATCCTTGGTTAACTCCCAGGGTCTCTCAACTACACTCATTCAAGGGGTAGAAGGGATGGGGTAGGTAGCCTGAGGTCTTCCAGAGTGGCCCTGAATCAAAACCCAGCTGGCCTAAAAATGTTGGTCAAGTACATCTGTCTTGATTAACTAGTTATTACTATGTTTAGCTGCTAAACCTGCCCTGAGCAGGGCCCATCCCTTGGTTTTAGCCTGGAAGACCAGTTTTGACTTTGAACCGGTTGGCCTAGAATTTGGTGCTCTGTGCTACAAACTAGATTCTCAGCTTTGTCCAGCCCTCCTGGAGTTGACTGCTGCCTGAAGAATTTCTCACTATGTAAACACAACTCTCCCAAAGCAGGCCTTTGAAAAAGCTTTCGTCTCAGTATTGTTTATTATTAAATAATCCTACCTTATGAATAGCTCAAAAGGCTAGATTCAGTGTAAACATGTGCAACAATATTTTTTTCAACTATCATAAAGTTGGGAAGGAGAGGAACTTTCAGAAGAACAAGAAATAGAGGGGCCATCCTCTAAAATCTTACTCCTCATGATGTAGAATAAACAGGACTGCTAAAACCCAGGAATCCCAGGTGGAAGCTCCTCCAGAAACTAAGTCTGGGCCGGGCCTGGGGGCTCACGCCTGTAATCTCAGCATTTTGGGAGACTGAGGCGGGATGATCGCTTGAGCCCAGGAGTTTGAGATCACCCTGGGCAACACAGTAAGACCCCATCCCTAAAAAAAGAAAGAAACTGTGTCTGCAGGTGCTGGGATCACTTAGCAGAGCTGAAGCAGCCACAGCAAGATGCGGAAGGCTCCTGGATTACCCGCACCACTGGCAGCTTCCCTTCTTTACCTGTAAGTTTCCCCTAAATCCCCTGGGCTCCCTAGCACATAGAAACACTTGCATTTCTGAGACTTCACAAAGGATCCAGGTGCCAGTTCAAATGTTTCCAACCCAAAATTCCCTGTCCAGATCGTGGCTTTTCAGAGGACAAGCTCTTTCCCAGGCCCAGCCCCAGAATGATGAAGATCTCAGATAATGTTAAGCTCCATGAGTACCTCAAACTCCAGCTTGCAGAAACTCAGTCTTTCTCCTGATGTCTTTCTAAAAACTTCACTGTCTACCACCCTTTTTCCATCCTAGGATACTGGTCTTTGATGTCTCAGGATCATCATCCAGAATATAAACTATTGAACAGTACAACATATTATACGGAGAGCAGCGTCAGGCTTTTCATTTGCTTCCCTAGGTGACAAGAATTTTAAATTCTACTCTTTTAATGGTTTTTCTATTACTGCCTTAGTTGGCCTCTACTAGACTGGCAAATGCCAGCATTTCTTTCTTTCTTTTTTTTTTTCTAAGAACGGGGTCTCGCTATATTGCCCAGGCAGGTCTCGAACTCCTGGGCTCAAGCTATCCTCCTGCCTCTGCTTCCCTAAGAGCTGGGATTACAGGCATGAACCACAGGCCCGGCGATGCCAGCATTTCTCCTACTCGTCTGCTGGAGAAACAGATAAGCTGGTTATGACTGTACCTTAAAAGAGCATAAGGGTATAGGAAGGTATGGGGGTTCCCCTTACAAATAAAGTGGATATACTTAGTGGGGGGGGAGTTCTGCTTCTTCCCAGGGTCCAGAACAATGAATAGCACCTGGCACTCAGCAGGCACACAATAAATATCTGTTGCATGAATTGGCATTCATTCATGTATTTTCAACCAAAACACAATCAGAAACCTCAACTATGTCAATTACTTCAGGTCCACTGACTAGCAGAAGGAAGTAGGTGCCGTCTAGATCCTAGGAGATTTGACCACTATTTCACAATTTCTCCTCCTCCCTGCTAAAAAGCTCCTCTTAAAAAACCAAGTCTGGGAAAGGGAAGGAATTACTAAAGCAGACTGCCAGGATAACCACGGTGGGAACTAAATGTTACCCCCAACAGCCCATGTCAGACGATGACTAATAAATTGGCAGCCACCCAGCCCTTTCCCGGAAGCTCCATAACTGGTTCTACCACTTTCAGCCGCCAGAACCCAGAGCAGGGGAGGGGGTTGGTCTCCGGCCACCTCCACTGGGCTTTGCCGCAGGCACGCAGCAGGGCCTCTGACATCCACATGCCTCCAGTTTCACCTCTTAAGCGGGGAAGAACTCCTGACTCACCCAAAAAAGCAAAGTGCTAAGGGATCCAATAAATAGAAAATAACCATCATTAACTTAAAAGAAAGGTGCCCTACAAAGAAGGATCATTATTTTTTAAAAGGCTGCTGTCCTTTCTTATAATAAAACTTGGAGCCAGGTAAGTAAGTGGTACGAGTAATGAGGCCCAGGCTGATAGGTTAGCCTTAGATAAGAAGGACACAGAGGGAGGCAGCACCATGTGACCACAAGCACTGAATGGACAGACCATCCTAGGTGAATCAACTGGAAACCCACTGCCAGGCCCAGTTCCAGTCACAGGGACAGTGACTGATAATAGCTGGGGCAGCCATATCTCCCCAAGCCCGGAGAGGCAGATTCCTCCTCATCGCCTCGCTAGCAGGAACCCCAGAGGTATGAGACTGCCTGATGTCACTCAGGAAGCAAATCACAGAGCTCTGGGCACCTGTCTAAAAGTCCCCCCTGGCTAGGCATGGTGGCTGATGCAACATTTTGAGAAGCCAAAGCAAGAGGACTGCTTGAGGCCAGGAGTTCAAGACTAGCACAGGCAACAAATCGAACCCCACCTCTACAAAAAACTTAAAAATGAACCGGGTGCAGGGCATGCACCTGTAGTCCCAGCTACCTGGGGGGCTGGGAAGGATTATTTGAGTTCAGGAGTTCGAAGCTGCAGTGAGCTGTCATCATGCCACTGCATGCCAGCCTGGGCAACAGAGTGAGCCATCTCTCTAAATAAATAAAAATCCCCATATTACATTGTCACTGTGTGAGAGTAAGGAAAAAAAATTTTTTTAATCAAAATAAAAGAGAGGCCCCCTCTGCCTGAAAGATTGATCCTTTCATTTCTTACAGCCTGTGGCCCCTATTGGGACAGCACTACAGAGAAATCCCCAAATGCTTGGGCACTGTAGAACCTATGGGCTGCTCCCAAGGCTTGGCACAAGTAGAGAGCCGGCCAACCCCAGACAGTCCCCTCAGCTCAATGCTCCCAAAACACTGGCCTGCTGGTGGTACCAAGATAATAACAGAGAGCTCAGGCCGCACACTGACATCCCTCTCAGGCTGACAACGAGGGCTTATGGTTCAGTCTCAGGACAGGGACCTGTGCCACCTGGAACGCCAGGGGCCACACACTGAGCCTGGCCTGCTTCTCCCCAGATGATGGCCCCTGTGCCCTCTTTGAGCTCTGGTTCCTCAGTCCATCCTGAGGTCACTCTTCACTCCTCCCATCCCCCTTGGCTCTCATCTCCGGGTCCCCCTTCCTGCACTCCCCTACAGTACTCCCTCCTGTCCTGCCCTCCTCGGTCCACTTCCCCAAACCAGCCCACCTGAAGCCCAGTGTACAGCCCTCTTTTTCCTCCTCAGATGCTGCCCTGCTCACCAGTCCCACCTCCTCCCCTCTTACCCTTATTCTAAGCACCCGTATATTAGGCTCAGACCCCAAAAGCCTTTCCTATCTTCTCTCAGGTTGTAGATTCCCACTGCCCAGAAATGCAAGATACCTCTCCCTACCGTCTGCTGTCACTCTTCACACCTGCGGGCCTGGGTCTCTAGCCCCAGCGCCACTTTCTCTGCCCAGTCTCTGCCCTTTCCCAGGGGGCAGAACTCCTTCCCTCTGGGCCCTGGTACTTCCTACATCTCATTCGTTTCTTTCTTCCCTTAATGCGTTGTTTCCTTTATAAACAAATTTGCACTAGTAAAATAAAATAGTTGATTTAGTAAAAATAACTAAATAACAATACTCAGGAACAGCAAAAATTGGGAAAGCACTATGCAAATGGAAAATATTTTGAATGCCACTAACCTAACTGAAATGGAAACTGTGCTATGGTAGTTTGAACACAAACCTTAACACAGTGCAAGTTGCTCAGAGCAGCTTACCTGCTGGGTTTACCCAAGTCCCAGGCAGGCAAAATCTCTTTCTGTGTCACAGATGGGGTTGTGAGGCTCTCTGGGGCCCACAGACCCTCTCCTGTTGCTCTAATTGCTCCTCAAGTGTGGGTCATGGAAAAAGCTCTAAAACAGGAGGAGAAAATTCAGGTGTGGGCCGGGCGCGGTGGCTCACGCCCATAATACCAACACTTTGGAAGGTCAAGGGTGGATCATTTGAGGTCAGGAGTGTGAGATCAGCCTGGCCAATGTGATGAAACCCTGCCTCTACTAAAAATGAAAAAAATCAGCCAGGCGTGGTGGCACATGCCTGTAATCCTAGCTACTTGGGAGGGTGAGGCATGAGAATATCTTGAACCCAGGAGGCAGAGGTTGCAGTGAGCTGAGATCGTGTTGCTGCACTCCACTCCAGCCTGGGCGACACAGCGAGACTCTCTTTCCATAAAAAGAAAATTCAGGGGTGGGTAGGGGCTCTGCAGTTACCAGCCCCTTATGCTGGGTGAATCACTTAAAAGTCTTGGAGTCTTTGTTCCCACATCTATAAATTGTTGCTAATACTCCTTGCCTACCTCACAGACTTGTTTTGAAGACCACATCAAATGACATAATTTATGTGAAAGCACTTTGGTGTCATATAAACGTGAGGTATTATCTTGAATGCTAATGAAGAGTTTACAGCTTACAAACACAAATGAATCATTCCTTTTGACTTAACAGGCAGCTAAGTAACTTCAAAAATCCAGAGCTTCAGCCAGACAGCTTTGGTGAAAGGTGATACTGAGGGGACTTGGAGATACTGAGAGGACTTCGAGGCCTGTGGCTAGATCCCCCCAGAGCTGGTCAGACCTCTGGTGAAGAATGACTATCAAGTGAAACCAGGCTTGGAAAACAGAACTTTAAATAAATAGGCCAGGCGCAGTGACTCACACCTATAATCCCAGAGCTTTTGGAGGCTGAGGTGGGAGGATCCCTTAAGCCAAGGAGTTTGAGACCAGCCTGGGCAATATAGGGACAATCTGCCTTTAAAAAACCATAATAAATAAATAAATAAAAATGTGGTACTATATACAAAACATTTTTTAAAAGGCCAGGCACAGTGACTCGCGACTGTAATCCCAGCAATTTGGGAGGCTGAGGCAGGCAGATCACCTGAGTTCAGGAGTTTGAGACCAGCCTGGCCAATATGATAAAACACCATCTCTACTAAAAAAATACAAACATGAGCTGGGTATGGTGGCGTGCGCCAGTAGACCCAGCTACTTGGGAGGCTGAGGCAGGAGAATCGCTTGAATGCGGGTGGTGGAGATGGCAGTGAGCCGAGATCGCACTATTGCACTCCAGCCAGGGCGACAGAGCAAGACTCCATCTCAAAAAATTAAAACAAAACAAAACAAAACAAAACAAAACAGGTTTAGTACCCAACTTCAGGGCTTCAGCATCTGGTCTAGAGATAAGAGGCTCTGGGAAAGGGCCCCTATGGAGATGGTGGACTGCATCAGGCACGCTTCAGACCCAGAAATGGGCCCCAGATGCCCACAGAATCAGATCTAACCACCCTAGGGCCTAGCGGCCCCAAACACACATTTCTCAGATTCATCTCCTGCAACGTCTCAGCAAACCCTAAGCCATGCCCAGTCCCTGTCACACTAGGCACTCCACAACTGCACAGCCCTGTTGCTCCTTCAAGCCCTTGTCTGTCCTCTGTCCTCAAAACCAACTCTTCTTAAATCTGTAAGCAACAACATTGATGCACCGCATTCTAGCGTATAATAGAAATATATAGCTGGTGGTACCCAACTAATAGCCAGCTTACAGATAAAATAGCCTATTCCTTACACTAATGTATATGCGATAATATAACCCCCCTCCCCTGAAAATGTCAACATTAAGGTAGTTTTCCTGATGAATAGACTTAAACTTTGATTCTTGAAAAAGAATCAAAATGCATTTTCAAGCACCTGGCTTCCCCAAGGAACACCTGCCAAGATGAATGAGCTACACATCCTTCAAAGGGCTTCAAATGAAAGGTAAGGCTGCTATAGACAGAAGAGAAAGACAGGCTGTAATCCCAGCACTTTGGGAGGCCGAGGCAGGAGGACTGCTTGAGCCCAGGAGTTCAAGACCAGCCTGGGAAACAATGGGAAACCACATGTCTACAAAATATTTTTCTAAAAATTAGCCAGACATGGTGGTTCACTCCTGTGGTTTCAGCCTGGAGGATCGAGTGAGACCCCGAGAAAGACACATGCGGGCTGCACAAGACTGGAAAGGATATTGACTGGGGGTCGAGTCTCAGGCTGATGCTCACTCACTGGATGGTCGTGGACAAATTTCGTAACTTCTCTGAACCTCCATTTTCCAGTCTATAAAGTAAGACACTAAATGACCATGAAGATCCTTTCCAACTGCTGCAATGTATTCTTTTCTCCCTTCAAGATCTTGCATAAAAACACCTCAGGCTGTAAGGCCGATAGCCTCGCCAGGATGGACAATACTCACCCCCTCGGCACCTGATAACACTTATCAGGAGGCCGGATGTCCTACTGGCGCCTGCCTTCTCCATGCAGGCTCCCCACTCCTGCATTCCACCCCTAGCCCCACACTCAGTACTAAATCATACTGTCAGCCCAAAATTCAAAAATCCCACCGAGAGCCTAACCAATGGCAGCTCACGAAGTCCGGGTCCAGTCTCTCTCTGACCAATACAGGTGCCCACGCTTTGTTACCTTCTCCAGCCCACCTGTCCATAGCCCTGCTAGACTACCAATGGCAACTTGCCAAGTCCAGGTCCAGTCTCTCTATGACCAATGCAGTTGCCCATGCTTTGTTTCCCCACTGACCAATCTACTGCCCTCACCCCCAATAAAACCCCACACCCAGAACGGCCGGGCGTGACTTCTCTGGCCTCTCTCTCTCTCTCTCTCCTTCCCCCGGGGCCACAGAACCTCACCCAGGAGCTAAATAAACTGGAATTTAATTTGTCTCATGCTGGCCTCAGTTTCCTCATTTTAAACTCGGCAATATCCTTACAAGAATAACCTTACAACAACTAGAAAACCTGGCCATAGGGTCCTTTAGCGTGTAGCAGAGACAGGAGGACTAACATATCTCTAAGCCAAGAACTCAGATCAGAAAGAAAGGGAGGGTAGAAAATAAATCCACAAAATTTTCAGACCCCAACCTGGTCAGTTATCAGCAGATAACTGAAAATCAACTAAGAATCTGCTAAACAATTGCAAGAAAAAAGCTGGTTTTGCTGATAAGTGGGTCCAGTAAATTGAATACAAGTTTCCATAAAACAGTTTAAAGAAAAATATGATTGCAACGAGCCAATTGAAATTGCAAAGCATCATTGCCTCCATTGACAATTTTATCATGAGACATAAAATGGCATGAGATTTGTATAAGCTCTCTTTATGGTTTACCCTCTTGCACTCCTCATCCATGAAAAGAGACAGAGCCTGGCCTGAAATATCAGTGTCTGCACATTTCCTGTTCCAGGAGAGCCATGCATGGGCAGAAACCATGGAAGCTACGCAAGAAGAGAGCAAGTCTGAATGTTTACGCCATGCCAGGTGCTGTGCTCAAAGCTTTGCATACAATCTTATTTAATCCTCACAGCAATCTACTACCAACTCCATTTCATAGTTTAGAAACTGTGGCTTCAAGAGGTCAAGTGAATTGCTCAAGTCACATGAGGGTAATTGACAGAATTTGGAATCAAACCCAGGACAGATTTCAAAACCCACATTCTTATCATGTATCCTGCTATAATCAGTTCATTAAGTGAATGAATGGGACGCAGCTGTGCCCACGGTCCCCATTAAACTCACATTGTGGACCTCTTCTTTCCCGCTCGTGAAAGATACATCTGACCTGTCTCACAGTTTATTTTGGTCAGCCTTTAATCTTAAAAGGTCCAGTCTAAGTACCATATGCAGTTGAAAGATCCTTCCTTCCCCAGGGAGGTCCGCTTTTGACTTGGAAACCTGCAGTGGGAGAGGGAGGCGCTCCATCTCCTCCACCATCTGCCGACTGCAACTGTGGCCCCTGCAGACCAGGTGCAGGATGAGGAGTGTTGTGGGTTGCAGTGTTGCAGGAAGCAGACGCTGAGATGGTGATGGATGTGCAAGAAGTGCTTTGGGGATCAACACCTGGGGAAGGGATGGGACGAAGGGAGAATCTGAGCAATCCTGACAAAAGCTTCATTCAGGTGACCCCATGGAGAGCTCTGGAGCTAGGGTGGGGCTTCAGCGTTGCCCTGCATGAGGGGCTGGGGATTCATTTGTCCTCAACATGGATCAATCATTGAATGGGCTGTTTCCTTCAGCTGTGACACTGGGCAAGACAGTTTTCTTTAGCTGAGACAATCCCCCACAGAAAGTTGAAGGCTGAGGGCCATCTTCCTGAAGCACTCCTAAAACCTGGAGGAATAAGTCTTTCTTTCCTGAAGAGATGTAACTTTTATACCACAGCATTCGCATGGGGAATAAGGGTAAGAGAGAAGAAAAATCTTCCTTGACCAGACAGTTGTCTGTCCCCAGTGCTTTCTGAGTATAGCAGATAACAAAGGCTGATTTTTTCCTCTCATGGGGTACTTTTGAGGTTCTTCAGAGATCGCCCCATCACTAAGGATCTCTCTCCTGTAGTACTGCTTATGTTGATGATGTCCACTCAGGCTGACTGCTTATAACTCTCAGATCTGTTTCTCTAATGGGTCACTTCACGGTCCAACCAGGATCCTTGAGGAGATCCCTCAAAGATGGTCAATACCAGAAACCCTCTACTGGGAGCACCTCTAGCCGTAAGATCAGATACCTTTGTCCCTCAAACTCTGGATGTGTAGAGCTTTCCCGTATAACCCTGATGTTTTGTTCTTTAAGAGGAAGACACCACCTTTCCAACTTTAGACTTCCCCAGAAATACATTAGCTACCAGATTCTGTGCCCCCCTCAAACTTCCAGGATCAGCAGTCGTGCTCCCAACCTGGTTCTCTTGAAGACCCCTCACATGGTGTGAGATAAGTGAAGAAAGCAACCCTTCCCCTGATAAATCCTCACCACCTGGTCTCAGCCTCTCAATGAATTCTCTGCCTGTTCTGATCTAGGTCTTCTTAACCTCTCAATGAATTCTCTGCCTTTTAGAACTAGGTTCTGGGCTAATACCGGAAGAACTGATGTTGAAATAGGCTGTTGTGAGGGTGGTTTAGCACCTCAGGCATACTCAGCGTCTGTGGAATTACCCTCTAACAATGTCTTTGTTGATTTTCTGAGACTTTAAGGCAGCCTTTAGCATGCACTTTTTGTTGTTGTTGTTTTTTGTTTGTTTGTTTTTTTGAGACAGAGTCTTGCTCTGTTGCCCAGGCTGGAGTGCAATGGTACAATTTCGGCTCACTGCAACCTCCACCTCCAGGTTCGAGCAATTCTCCTGCCTCAGCATCCCCTGATAGCTGGGTTTACAGGCTAGTACCACCACGCCTGGCTCATTTTTGTATTTTTAGTAGAGACAGGGTTTCGCCATGTTGGCCAGGCTGGTCTCGAACTCCTGACCTCAGGTGATCCACCCACCTCAGCCTCCCAAAGTGCTGAGACTACAGGTGTGAGCCACTGCACTTGGCCTAACATGCAGGTTTATTAGATTTTCTCTGAAACATATTTCCCCACACTAGTGTGAAACCCCTGTGTGATTCTAATGTAAGCAATGCTTAAAGGTTGCCCATAGCATAGCAGGTTCCTCTCTCCTTTAGAGATTCATCAAAGTGAGGAAAGGAAAAAGAAAATAAAGGACAAAGAGAGGAAGGGAGGAAAAGAAGGAAGAAAGGAGGGAAGAAAGAGAAGGAGAATAGGAAGGAAGGGAAGGAGGGAGGGAGGGAGGGAGGGAAGAAGACATGCTAAGCAGGGAAGATTTATTCTCAACAGGTAAATTTTCCTCCAAACGCTATTCCTGCCAAGACTAGTGTTATATGTTGTGAACAACAGGATCTTGCCAAAATGGTGACTGATAGGACATGACCCAAATGCCCTAGGCTGAATCTATTCCCTCTCTACCATGCTATCACTTATTTGATTTAGATGGACCCCAGCTATCAAAGACTGTCCCAAATTGCTTGTTTGCTGAAAGCACAGGTCTAACAGAAGTTTCTGCAAACATCACACTTCAGCTAACTACTGGCCTTGAGTATTGACTTTGGGAATGAATCCCTATCTAATCTTTATTTTATGTAATTTATCCCAAATGGTTTCACATTTTTACAATTCAGTAACTCAATACAGGGGAACAAAAAGTACCAGTGTCTATTTTTCTAACAAACCACATGCAAGTGTTCTAATAGTGACTTTTTTTCAGCTTGACAAAATGAGCTCAGCCTTTGAACAGTATAAATACGTATTGTCAGGTGTGCTTTTTGCATAAGTCTAGCTCTGTTCTCCTCCAGTGTATGCTCTTGGAATGTACCCAGTCATGTTCTTATTTTTCATTTGAATCCACTAAGGAATGCTTTTGTTTTCTGGCCAGGAATTGCTGGATTCAAGAACTCTTGTGGGAAGACATAAAGATGGCAGCTGCAGCCGTGCAAGCACTTCTGGTGATGCAGAGAAACAGCCCATGTCGTGTATTCGGTCATAACGTGAGCAGGATTTGCATAGGACAGATACCACGTAATCCCATGTGTTGACTGTATCTACCTTCTCATCTCTTAAAAAATACATATATACACATATATGTGAATGTATTTGCATCCCCATGTCATATTTTAACGATAAGAACATAAGCAATCTCCCTGGACAAAGATATTTATATGTTCTTTTCATCTGATGATTTGTCTCCGTTTGGGCCCTGCCATCACTTACACATTTTGGGAACAGCTGAGATCTGTCCTGTACTTTCCCCGGCTGTGATAGCCAATTTTCACAAGGTTATGCAGTCCATGCAAGGGCAGCATAATCAACACCATAACCCTGTACAGAGACATAAATCTTAAAATATACTAGCAAGAGTGTCAATCCAACTGGTAAGGGTGAAAACGGCTTTGAATCCCGAGTGCCTGTTACTGTCACCAAGGAGAACCTATGTTTTTGTAGACTCCACACAATTCTAATACTTTCTCTGGGACTTAGCAGAGACTCAGTTCAATTCTCACTGTGAATCCGTGTGTTAGGAACGCCTAAGACATTGCCCTCAGCCTTCTGCCCCAGGCAGGTGTAAAGTCAAGAAGGACATTTGGCAACATCTTTTCTGTATTGGGAAAAGAAAAGCCCTGACCTGAAGTATAGGATGTGTTGTATTATAATTGTCATTAGAAATAGTATGGATAATGACATTCATAGAAATAGCACTTTATATTTTAAAATGGCTTTTACCTATCAGTCTACCATGCACACAATTAGACACTTTTATCAGATATGCTAAAAACTCCCCCTCCTCAAAAATAATAAATAAATTATTGGGCAAAATATGTAAGGGCAACTGGCTCCACCTTATGCCCCTGAACAGAATGTCTTCACTGTCCACTAATCCCACCCAACTGCGAGTTTTGAATAATCCAAGCAAGAACTGGGAAAGCCAGTCTCAGTCCTACTGGGACTTTCCCCTCCTTCGTCAGGAGGAGGTATTCATTCCCTTGACTGAAAGCTTCCTTTTTGTTACATCAGCCTTGGTTACAAAAGCACAGATATTTGTTTTGATCCATTCATTTCCTTGGCCCACCAGGAAACGACAAATGACAAGGTGACATGCACAACCAGCCTGGACTAACATCTTGGTAGAGTTGAGAACAATTAGGCGGGTTGCAATAGCCAAGTATCTCCAGTTCTCAAAAATTAAAACCAAACAGCAAATAGAGCCCAAAGTACTGATCACACACAAGTAATAACCCCCACTGAGAAGTCACAAAAAAGCAGCCTATCTCCTCCTGCTCCTCCAGCACAAAGAAGTGGAGGAAATCTCTTTCTGTTGTAGCCTGAAGACAGATGCAGGTGGTAAAGCTGAAACACAGGAATCAGTTTTTTTTTGTTTTTTGTTTTTTTTTCGTTTTTTTCACCAAACAGCTACTCTGCAAAGTCCCAGGGGAATTCACTCTCCTGTTTTTTTTGTTTTTTGTTTTGGTTTGGTTTTTTTAGACAGAGTCTTGCTTTGTGACCCAGGCTGGAGGGCAGTGGTGCAATCTCAGCTCACTGTAACCTTCGCCTCCCATGTTCATGCCATTCTCCTGCCTCAGCCTTCTGAGTAGCTGGAACTATAGGCATGCACCACCACGCCCAGCTAATTTTGTAATTTTTTTTTTTTTTTTTTTTTTTTTTTTAGTAGAGATAGGGTTTCGCCATGTTGGCCAGGCTGGTCTCAAACTCCTGACCTCAGATAATCCTCCAAAGCGCTGGGGTTACGGGCGTGAGCCACCACGCCCAGCCTCCTCAGCTTTATCTTAAAATACTTCACCTCCTATTATATTTCCTCAAAGTATGAACTGACTAGGGACAAAAAAAGTGAGCATCACTTTTTGTGTTTTTTGAATAGAAAAAACACACAAGTAAAGCACAAAAAAGCCCCATGTGGTGCAATAAAACAATCTAAACCAAGAGTGTACTCTAGAATTAGATGGGAAAGTGGCAGTTATATATCTATGCTCACAGGATCAGGAGAAGCAGGATTACAAACTTTGCGGCCAAAGAGTGTGACCAAGAATTAAAGAACATAAAGACATCACTATCTTACAAATACACTGAGTTGCTCACAGTTCTGCCACTGCCTTGTTGCCCTGCCAGATGCCTTACTCCCCTGCCTGTGCAGCCTCATTTCTCTCCAGAGGTGGAAGCGTCCTGGCAGAATGTTAGCCTTCTTTATGTCTCCCACTGCACCTCTTGTGCCCTTAGCACTAAAAAAGGAGAGAAAACAATCATCATGGTTGTTGGAAATAGATGCTTGGTGCCACAAAGAAAAATTAGCACTGAGACAAAGAGTCTTTCAGCAACGTAATTTTTACTTCCTGGACTGCAGGAAGGGTACCCTCACTAGCCATTGTGCTATGAGAGTACAATGAACAAAGGAAAGCAGACAAATTTATCCCTTAGGCATCTGGAGTCGTCCTTACTGCTGTGTCTGATCTCAGTTGGTTGGAGCCAGACCTCACAATTTAAACTAAAACCCGACTGGCTAACAACTTAAAGCTTTTTTAAACAGGTAAAAGCAATGGCGAGCTGGGACATGCCTGTGAGCATGTCCAGCACAGATATCTTGGTTAAAGTATAATAGAATGTACTGTATACCTGGCCAGGTGCGGTGGCTCATGCCTGTAATCCCTGCACTTGGGGAGGCTGAGGTGGGCAGAGCAGATCACGAGGTCAAGAGATCGAGACCATCCTGGCCAACATGGTGAAATCCCGGCTCCACTAAAAGTACAAAAAATTAGCTGGGCGTGGTGGTGCGTGCCTATAGTCCCAGCTACTCGGGAGGCTGAGGCAGAAGAATTGCTTGAAACCGGAAAACGGAAGTTGCAGTGAGCCAGGATCGAGCCACTGCCCTCCAGCCTGGTGATAGAGTGAGACTATGTCTCAAAAAAAAAAAAAAAAAAAAGAATGTACTAAAAAACTGTAAACATGGCATGTTTAACAGCTGCATAGGGTAGGGATTAACAAAATCATTAGCACATGATGATTTATTCTTTAACAAGAAAGGAAACTTTAAAAAGGAACTTTTCTGCTTCCCACAATGGCGAGAGCTGACATCCTGCAACAGAAAGGGAAGCGAAAGTCCCAGCCAGCAGGAATGGGAGAGAGTACAGTACTTCTACTTTAAATAGCTGCATACACCTAAGTTACTGTTGTGTATCCTATTCTCTCTAGAACATAAAACATGCAGGGGGAGGAGGAAGAGAGAAAAAGGTGAGAAGAGCAGTTGCAATTTCATGATTGCTATCAGATGATGCTTTACATTACTTTAGGTTGACTGAAGGGAATGATAGATTCTGCTTCAACTTCCTGGAAATGACTCGAGGGATGACGATGACTGACTAAAAGAAAAAGGCAGCAAAGATAAGGCTGTATGCCTGGAACAAGCTTATCACTTAAAGAAAGATATTCAGTCTCTCAGAGTACCTCTTTCTTAGATGTGTGTGTGTGTGTGTGTGTGTGTGTGTGTGTGTGTCTCTTTCTCTCTCCCCCTCCTCTGTCCTCTCTCTCTCTCTTTCTCTCTCCTTTTTGGTATTATTAGAACTAATATAGGAATCTGTGGATTTTAAACCTCAAGACTTTCATTGTCTCCTTCAAGTCCCAAAGCTTAGAATACATTTTGAAGAACTTTCTTTTCGCTTATAAATAATTTCTTTTTATTTACTTGTGTCTGTCTTCCTGTTCTTATTTGCAGATCTTCGGGTTTGCAATTTGAACGCCATGGCAGACTATCCAGAGAAAAGGAGATGAAATTATTTTAAGAGACTCAACAAAAATCTTTTGGTAAAAATACTTCAAAAGGGATTCCCTGCTAGATTATATTGCTTCTATCCTGGAGTCCCCATGGGGATGCAAATGACACCTAAGAAATTACAATCATTTACCAAAAGAGCTACACAAACATCTAATTTTGTGACTTACAGGAAAGCACAGAATAATGTGTGAATATAGACAGTGTGAAGTCAGCTTTAAGTGGCAGCATTTATTTTTAGAGTTAATCATAGTGTTATGGTCCACTTGGACAGGACATACATATCAAAAATTTAATACTCGCTATGATTATATCTTAGTAAGTAACTCATTTATCTTAGTTTGAATGTAATACTTTGCCAAGTCAGGACTCAATCATGAGAAATATTAGAGTTCCAACTCTAGGGATGTTTTCTTTGTAGAATCTTTTTCTTTTCTTTTTTTTTTTTTGAAACAGAGTTTCACTCTACTCACCCAGGCTGGAGTGCAATGGTGTGCCGTCTTGGCTCACTGCATCCTCCACCTCCTGGGTTGAAGTGATTCTCCTGCCTCAGCCTCCCAAGTACCTGGGACTACAGACAAGTGCCATCACACCTGACTAATTTTTGTATTTTTAGTAAAGATGGGGTTTCGCCAAGTTGGCCAGGCTGGTCTTGAACTCCTGACCTCTGGTGATCCATCTGCCTCGGCCTCCCAAAGTGCTGGGATTACAGGCCTGAGCCACAGCGCCTGGCCTTCCTTGTAGAATCATATTCACTTAGTTTGGTAGACTGTGTAGGCAATGTTGTGTTAGAGCCAGCTGTGCACATCTCTTCCCAATACCATAGTCAGTGACTTCAGCTTGTGAACTTCAAATCAGCAATGATGAGATTATTTACACCATGGAAATCAGCAAACACTACAAATCAGGGCTTCCCTCCATCACCCTCAGAGTTGGTTGTTAATGATTCACCAGTCACTACTACTACATATGGGGAAAGAAAAAAGAGATAAATGTGGCTTATTTTCTTATTTCATTACAATGCAGCAATCCTATTTCATGAAAACATTAGTTCATATTTTGCACAGATGTGGGTAGAAACCAGCATGTTGTTTAACTGGCTAAAAGATTTGCTCCTTATGAAAATGAACAAGAGAACACATACTCTCTGGGCTACTATGCTGTTGATAAGAATATTAAATAGCCATAGCATCTACCTTGCCTGTCACGAGGCAGGGGAATCAGTAAAAGAGAGGAGACACTGTAACTATTGCAAGCAGTGCCACCTTTACCTCCTGAGAGGCAACACTTGGCACGACATGCAAGGGTTCCCATCGCTGTGTGTGCAGGAGATGCCATTTCTCAAGACCCCATATCACCGCATTGCACATTAGTGCCACACTATTTGCACCTCGGTTTTTATCTCTTCCATTTTCATTGAAAATAAACTCAGAGACTCATAGATGCCACCTCTCTCCTATTAGTGTACGTCACATCAAAACTCCTTAGCAATGCTCCAATCTCTTAGCTCTTTTACACGAATCCAACAGCACATCAAAGTAGGCTTATCCACTGTGACTAAGTAGGCTTCATCCCGGGAATGCAAGGCTGGTTCAACACATGCAAATCTATAAACGTAATCCACCACATAAAGAGAACCAAAGACAAAAACCACACAATTATGCCAATAGATGCAGAGAAGGCCTTCAACAAAATTCAACAGCACTTTATGCTAAAAACTCTCAATTAACTAGGCATCGATGGAATGTATCTCAAAATAATAAAAGCTGTTTACTACAGACCCACAGCCAATATCATACTGAATGGGAAAAACTAGAAGGATTCCCTTTAAAAACTGGCAGTAGGCAAAGACGCCCTCTCTCACCACTCCTATTCAATATAGTATTGGAAGTTCTAGCCAGAGCAATTAGGCAAGAAACAGAAATAAAGGGCATTCAATTAGGAAAAGAAGAAGTCAAATTGTCCCTATTTGCAGACGACATGATCGTATATTTAGAAGACCCCATCATCTCAGCCCAACATTTCCTTAAGCTGATAAGCAACTTCGGCAAAGTCTCAAGATAGAAAATCAATGTACACAAAAATACATAGGCATTTGGAAACAAGAGAGACAAAAGATCAGTGCCTTGGAATGGAATGGGCAAAATAGACAAAACAGAATTCACCAGTGCTTTAAGAGTTAGCTGTAAACAGAAGAAACTACAATTGTATTTGGCTTCCAAGAGTTAGAAAAATTGCCCTTGAAGGGAGAGACTAGAAAGGTTGAGGGCAGGTGATGTTTTGGAGGCCACCGGGAGACGAGCAATTGTGATGTAGCTGACCCGGACACAGCTAACAGCAAAGGAAAACCTGACATCACATATGCACTTTGTCTGAAACTCAACAAGCCAGCCACTCTCCTCCCTAGAAATCCCACTGGAAAACAACTACAAGCAGTGTGTCTTCCCAGATGGCTCCCAACGCACGCCTCTGGCTCGTTACTGTTAGTCGTTTTAGAGAGTAGTTTGGGATTTGCTTTAAGTGCAAGAACAAAAGAGTTTTTTTTTTTAATTTTTTCGATTTTACAAAAGCTAAACCTTGAAATTCAAGGACAGCAAAATAGCTCTCATCTATTCTTCATATACCTAATGTAGATGACGAGGTGATGGATGCAGCAAACCACCATGGCACATGTATACCTATGTAACAAACCTGCACGTTCTGCATGTGTACCCCAGAACTTAAAGTATAATGGGAAAAAAACCCTGCATCCCTCCATTTTTTCTCCTTTGCCTGCTCATGTGTGATACTCAGCATATGCCATCTTGTGTAGATTCATCTATACATCTTGGGGTGTCTGTGTGTGTGTGTGTGTGTGTGTGGTGAGTCGTGCTGTATCATATTCATTTTATATTTGACAGCATAGGGTCTCACTAGCATATTTTTTGCATAGATATGCGTAGAAACCAGCATGTTGTTTATCTGGCTAAAAGATTTGCTGTTGGGTGCTCATAAGCAGTGCTAATTTAATCTTATTTTTACTTTTTGGTGAAACTTTTATCTATTATAAATTGGAGAATTATATTAGACACTTGGAATTTAGGTGAGGCCAATGTAGCCATTCATTTACTATATGAATTCAATAAAATTATTATCCTACAGGTCCTATGTGAGGAACTTGTAGTTTTTAAAGGAGGGCCTATTTTTCACTTTATTATATCCATTATATGGCCTATTATTATCATGAACTCCTGACACTCTGCTTGGCATAAAGTTGATTCTCAGTAAATGTTCATCTCTTTTCATTCCCCTGAAATGATTGTGTAGTTAAGTTTGTTTTCTCATTTCCAATGTTCTCTTAGTGCATGTGTCCGTGGGCAGGGTAGGCAGAAGATACTGTTCACATACGCACCCCTTGTGTACACACCCTACCCTTTTATCACCTCTTGTTCATGACCATGGAGAGCTCCAGCAGAGGGGCAGTGTAGTATGAAGGCTGGATTACAGGCTCTGGAGTTAAACAGATCTTATTGGAATCCTGGCTGTCTTGGTAATTTGTCTTACTTTCAACAAGTTACCTGTCTGAGCCTCAGTTTCCTCATCGGTAAAATGAAGATGACTCAAGAGGGTGGTGGCAAGGATTAACATAACCAGGCATAGTGGCACATGCCTGTAATCCCAACTATTCAGGACGTTGAGACAGGAGGATCTCTTAAGGCCAGATGTTTTGGGCTATAGTGAGCTCTGATGGTGCCACCATACTACAGGCTGGGCAACAGAGTGAGATCCCCATATAAAAAAATTTTTTTTAATTTGTTTTTTTTAAGTTACTATAGATGATGTAGGTCATTCATTACAAATGGTCATTGTTTTAGAATTATTTTTAGAAGTTTTCCTCTGTAGCCAGCTCACTGAGGATGGTCCATTTCTCTGTCCCCTCACCTTGGTAATCTAGAGAGAAATAGACATTGCGTTGGATAGTGAGGTTAGGGGTCAACTAGAAAATCTAGGGCATTCTAAATTTGAACTCAAAATCTTTTTTGTGTTCATGTTCCATGCCCCTTTCCTGGTTCTCAGCAGCCCCTCTGCCTTAAAATTTGTTTTTTCCTCTGTTATCCAATTAACTCACCTCCTGCAATCCCTGATACACATGCCTCAAGTTACCCGACTCAGTACTGTCCTATCTCCACTTTCATGTGATTTAAAAAAACCTCTGCTATCTTTGCAGAATAACTTTATTTTTATCTACCTCTGACAACCCTCAAATCTGTATCTGTCATACAACCTTCTCAGCTAAAGTCAGGTATCTAAAAGCTCCTGGGTCAGCCTGGGGGATAGATGGATCTGGACAGATAAACTCTAAGCCTCCACTTCTTGCAAACTTTAATGGGCAACTATAACTCATTAGCTGTCTCCCTTAGAAATTCTATCAATGAGTAGGAGGCATAGGGAGACAGTCTTCAGCTCAATATAAGAAATGTCTACATTTATAGATTGATTTGGGGGTGGGGTGGTAAGTTCCCCAATACTGAAAACATTCAAGACAGGCTAAGAGACCACTACTATACAGATTTACATATTGGGAAGAAGAATTGATGAGATGACAAACCCAAGTACAATGATTCTATTAAAAATTCATGTTATTTTCATTATTACAATATTTTAAAGTTCAAAATTTTAGACAGGGTCGGATTCAGTGGCTTACACCTGTAATCTCTGCACTTTGGGAGGCGGAGGCAAATGGATCACTTAAGGTCGGGAGTTTGAGACTAGCCTGGCCAACATGGTGAAACCCCATCTCTACTAAAACTACCAAAACTAGCCAGGTGTGGCGGCAGGTGCCTGTAATCCCAGCTACTCGGGAAACTGAGGCAGGAGAATCACTTGAATCTGGGAGGCAGAGGTTGCAATGAGCCAAGATCATGCCACTGTACTCCAGCCTGGGTGACAGAATGAGACTTAGTCTCAAAAAAAAAAAAAACATTGCACAAAGGTGAGATTGTCTGCCTGACCCACAACACACATCATCCACACTTGGCATTGCTTTTGCAGTCTGAATAAGGGCACAATGGAAAAACTCCAGTTGCATCAAGACCTTCCAATTTTATTTTCAAAAAGAGCACTCCAGAACAATCAGGGCAAACTCAGAGATTAACTGCAGCTCTTCAATTAGTTAATCCTCTTTATCATGAGAAAGCAGTTCTGCCACTTCCTTGGAGACTGAACAGGGACATTTGTTAATAAAAATCCACTTTGCCTGTTCCTGTTGCATAAATCCATTACTGGAGGCCAACTTGATTTGAATGACAGGAATCTGCCCACATTGCGAATGGATTCAATAAATTGGAACACTCTTACCTTGGAGAAAATAGAAATCCCAGTGTTGAGTGCATATTTGGAATCAGTCTAGTCTCCTGGGAAGAGCATATGTTATTACTATGTCTTCAATTTAAAACTCATCTTTCATTTGACACTCAAATCTTTATTCCCAGCATTTCTGAGGTCTTCTAATATTTCCATGCAAAATATGATTCAGCACTACTTATTGAATACGTGCTAGGTACAAGTCACTGTAGTACGCCTTGTGGGGAAAGAGAAAAATCAGAAATAGAAAGTTGAGTAGGACATGGTTCCTGCCTTAAGGAATTTAAAATCCACTGGAGGAGGAAGTAATGGCTAATACTGTTAGTTATATTATTATTTTCTGGATTTAACATACTTTACCCAAGAATTGTTAAAAATATATATATTTTTTTATATATGAGAAGAAATTTTTTATATATGAGAATTATATGAGAAGAAATTTTTATATATGAGAAGAAATGTATATATGAGAAGAAATCTTAAGAAAGGACCCTGGAAGAAATTACTGTAAATGCCAGTGGTCATTGTGCACTCTGATTCAAAGAGACTCATTTTTAACATTTTCTTCAATAAAATTATAATTCTTTAATAGTAAATAAAAATACATATCAATTTAAAAATATTCTAGAGTACTTTTTGCTCCCCCCTAAAATTGCGGTTATGTTTTGAGTCTGGGGATTTGCCTTGAAGAACAAGGAAATATAAAATTGAAATCAACATCAATATGATTAGAATTTGCAAAAATAATAGGCTTCCATATGGTGGTGCAGGTACATACATACAAACATGCAGACACATATACGTTAGTGTAAATACGGATGCATACAAAACATATAGATTTCACACATATGTATAGGCACATGCATACATATGTACATACACATATTCATTGCCCACTCTAGACTGTTCACAAAATGATCATAGGTATTTCGTTTTTCTGTTCTTTGGGCCTTTTACTATTCTAATGTTTGGGAAAACAGCAAGTGATCAACTATCCAGTCCATGTTTAAAAATACTGGCAGCTATGGTGGAGAGTAAAGAACACGTGACCTGTGAGCCCCAGCTCTGGGTTCAGATCCCGATTCTGCCATTCATTACTTCTCCCTCTCCATAGGTGTGTGGAAGTTTCTCAGTGTCTTGCCTAAACATTCTCTGGGGGAATGGAGGGGTCTGTTGTTGACACCAGTCAAGGCCAGACAGTTGCCTAGACTAAGAATGAAAGAGAAAAAAATTGAGAAGAAGTATTTTGGCCTCTCTTGACCTCAGAGAAAGTCTTTGGAAATCTAGCCCTTTCCCCCAGCCCCTTGTAGATAAATACTCTGAGACCCACAAATTACAAGTGCAAACACTACATTTGTTTCCATCGTCTGAACC
This sequence comes from Cacajao melanocephalus, assembly GCA_963573385.1. Taxonomy (NCBI): domain Eukaryota; kingdom Metazoa; phylum Chordata; class Mammalia; order Primates; family Pitheciidae; genus Cacajao; species Cacajao melanocephalus. Next base: position 27,371 of record CAUYLG010026690.1, read on the forward strand.
TCCATTGTCCAACAATGAAGGGTGTTTCCATGACACAGTTACACCAAAGATTGGATGCGAACAAGTAATAGCCACTAAAAATGGCTATTTTTTAAGGATCCATTAAGGGTGTAGTCCTTACTGCCATCATTTTATTTGCTGCTGGTGAGACTCCTCCCAGATAGCTATTATTTTCTTTATTTTGGAGATGCAGAAACTGAGGTTCAGACAGCGAGTTAAAAAGTGCAATAATTAGTGTCTCAATCTGGCACTGTGCTGCATGCCAATGCCGGAAGCCAGACCCATGGATACAAAATGATGCCAGAATTGGCTAGTTTTAGGGCTCAAGGAAAACTCTGCTGAAGTTTGGTTTGATTTTCTCTTTGCTAGAAGACATTTACATCAAAGCAAGGAGCTGAATCTACTCTTGCAGCAGCTACAGCCACACTGAATTGGTATAAAGAAAGGAGGAAGAGAGGTTGAGAGGAAGGGAACACCCTTGCAAACTTTTAGCCTTTTAACCAGAACCGAAACTAGTCACTGGATACAGATCAGTGCATGAAGCTAGTAAAGTTCATTCTGTGAGCCATAGCCAACCATATCCTTAAAATGTATTTGCTCTAGGGACCCCAAACTCAAGTCTCCTGGCTTCAGTACACCCTAATCCTTCTCTTCTGTGTGCATGAGAACCTATTGAGAACAAGGTTTCTATGAATGTCAAAATATTCACTGGTACAAAATCACTTTGAAAATTTAAAATAGAAGAGGGCATAGGATAATGAAATCCCGTTATTGGGTATATACCCAAAGGATTATAAATCATTCTACTATAAAGACACATGCACACTTTTGTTTATTGCAGCACTGTGTACAATAGCAAAGACTTGGAGCCAACCCAAATGCCCACCAATGATAGGCTAGATAAAGAAAATGTGGCACATATACACCATGGAATATTATGCAGCCATAAAAAAGGATGAGTTCATGTTTTTCGCAGGGACATGGATGAAGCTGGAATCCATCATTCTCAGCAAACTAACACAGGAACAGAAAACCAGATACCACATGTTCTCACTCATAGGTGGGAGTTGAACAATAAGAACACATGGACACAGGGAGGGGAACAGCACACACCAGGGCCTGTTCAGGGATGGGGGATTAGGGGAGGGAGAGCATTAGGAGAAATACCTAAGGTAGATGATAGATTGATGGATGCAGCAAACCACTATGGCACATGTATACCTA
>CAUYLG010026691.1:0-15309 GCA_963573385.1 Cacajao melanocephalus
CAAAGTCAACATATGAAAATTAGTAGCATTTCTTTCTTTTTTTTTTTTTTTTTTTTTTTTTTTTTTTTTTTTTTTTAAATTGTTTTGTTGGGTTGAATTGGGGGGGGCAGCGGCAATGTGGGGGCAAACAGAAACCACCCCCCCCCCCAACCAAACCAAACCAAAAAAAAAAACAAAAAAAAAAAAAAAAAAAAAAAAAAAAAAAAAAAAAAAAAGAAAGAAATGCTACTAATTTTCATATGTTGACTTTGTATCCAGCAAACTACTGAATTCATTTATTAGTTTGAACGGTTTTTTGGTGGAGTTTTTAGGTTTTCCTAAGTATATGATCCTGTCATCTGTGAACAACGGCAATTTGACTTCTTCCTTTCCAATTTTGATGCACTTTTTTTTCTTGCCTAATTGTTCTGGCTAGAACTTCCAGTATTATTGTCAATAATAATGGTGAAAGTGGGCATCCTTATTTTGTTCCAATCCTCAAAGGAAAAGGTCTTTGATTTTTCACCATTCAGTATGATATTAGCTATGGGTTTGTCATATATGGCCTTTATTATTTTTAGATACATTCCTTCTATAACCATTTTTATGAGGGTTTTATCATAAAGGGATGTTTAATTTTATCAAGTACTTTCTCGGAGTCTACAGTTTTTATTCTCTACTCTGTATCACATTCATTGATCACATTTATTGATTGCATATGTTGAACCATCCTTACATGCCGGGATGAATCCCACTTGATTATGGTGAGTGATATTTTTAATGTGTTGTTGAATTTAGTTTGCTAGTATTTGTGTTGAAGATTTTTGCATCTATGTTTATTAGTGGTATTGGCCTGTAGTTTTCTTTTTTTGTTGTGTCCTTGTCTGGCTTTGGTATGGTAATGCTGACCTCATAGAATGAGTTTGGAGATAGTCCCTTCTCTTCAATTATTTATTTATTTATTTATTTTTTTTTTGAGGCAGAGTCTCCCTCTGTCACCCAGGCTGGAGTGCAGTGGCATAATCTTGGCTCACTGCAACCTCTGCCTCCCAGGCTCAAGAAATTCTCATGCCTCAGCTTTCTGAGTAGCTGGGATTGCAGAGGCACACCACCATGCCTGGCTTTTTTTTTTTTTTTTTTTTTTTGTAGAGACAGCATTCTGCCATGTTGGCCAGGCTGGTCTCAATCTCCTGACTTCAAGCAATCTGCCTATGTCAGCCTCCCAAAGTGTTGGGATAACAGGTGTGAGCCATCGCACGTGGCCTCTTTGTATTTCTGATATCTCAGTTGTTTTGTCTTCTTTTTGTTTCTGATTTTAGTTGGGTCTTCTCCTTTTTTTTTCTTAGTCTTGCTAAAGGATTGTCAATTTTGTTTGTCTTTTCAATAAACCATTTCATTTCAGTGATATTCTGTATTGTTTTTCAGTCTCAATTTCACTTATTTCTGCCCTGATATTATTTCTCTCTTTCTACTAGTTTTGGGTTTGGTTTTGTTCTTCTTTTCTAGTTCTTTGAGATGCATTATTAGGTTGTTTATTTGAAGTCGTTCCACTTGTTTATATAGGTCTTACTGTGATAAACTTCCCTCTTAGCAGTGCTTTTGCCATATCCCATTGATTTGGTATTGCTGTATTTCCATTTTTCATTTGTTTCAAGAAATTATTTAATTTCCTTCTTAATAACTAAATTTAAACTTCCTCCTTGACCAATTGATCACTCAGGAGTATGTTGTTTAATTTCCATGCATTGTATATTTTCCAAGGTTCCTCTTGTTATTGATTTCTAGTTTTCATCCATTGTGGTCAGAAAATATACTTGATATGATTTTTATTTTTTATAAGTTGTTCATACTTGTTTTTGCAGCCCAAGACATGGCCTATTCTAGAGAATGTTTCATGGGCTGGTGAAAAGAATGTGAAATATCAGTTAGGCTACTAGATCTAATACGTAGTTTAACTCTGCTGTTTTTTGTTGTTGTTGTTGTTGATTTTTTTATCTGGATGATCTGTCCATTACTGAGAGTTGGATATTAAATTCCCCAACTATTACTGTATTACAATCTATCTCTCCCTTTAGATCTACCAATGTTTCCTTTACGTACTTGGGAGCTCCAGTGTTGTGTGCATATATATTTATAATTCTTCCATCCTCTTGCTGATTTGACCCCTTTATCATTATATAGTGACCTTCTTTGTCTCTTTTTTACAGTCTTTGATTTCATTTGATTTGACTCCTGCTCTTTTGTGGTTTCCAGATCCATAGAATATTTTTTTCAACCCCTTCATTCTCAGCATATGTTCTTTATCAATGAAGTGGCTTTCCCAAAGGCAGCATAGAGTTGAGTTTTCTTCTTTATCTATTCAGTCACTCTATGTTTTTTTAATTGGAGAATTAAGACCATTTATATTCAGTGTTATTATTAATAAGTAAAGACTTACTACTGCCATTTTGGTGCTTTTTTTCTGGTTGCTTTGAGACTTCTCTCTTTCTTTCCTCCTTTCTTCCTGTCTTCCTTTGTGGCTAAGTGATTATCTGTTAGTATGTTTTAATTTGTTGCATTTTATTTTTAGTGAATCTATTATAGATTTTTGTGCTGTGATTACCAACAGGCTTACAAAAAAGTCATATAAATATAATAAATTATTTTAAAGAGATGACAACTTATCTTAGATCACAAATAAAAGAATAGAGACAAAGGTAAAAAAAATACAAAGAAATTCTACAGTTTAACTCAATTTCCCCCCATTTTGACATTTAGTTGTCTCAACTTACATATTTTTATATTACCTATCTCTTAATAGGTTGCTGTGGCTATTATGGCTTTTAATGGATTTGTCATTTGGGCTTTATACTAAAGTTATGAGTGGATTGCACACCACAAATACAGCAATAGAATATTCTGGGTTTGCCTATGTACTTTATCATTATGATTTTTTTTTAAGATGGAGTCTCACTCTGTCATCCAGGCTGGAGTACAGTGGTGTGATCTCGGCTCACTGCAACCTCCGCCTCCCAGGTTCAAGCAATTCTCCTGCCTCAGCCTCCTGAGTAGCTGGGATTATAGGTGCACGCCACCATGCCCGGCTAAGTTTTGTATTTTTAGTAGAGACAGGGTTTCACCATGTTGGCCAGGCTGGTCTCAAACTCCTGACCTCGTGATCCACCTGCCTCAGCCTCCCAAAGTGCTGGGATTACAGGCATGAGCCACCGAGCCCTATGTATCTAATTTTATCAGTGGTTTTTATACCTTGAAATGTTATCTTTTACATAGCAGTGGTCTTTCTTTCAGATTGAAGAAATGCTTTTAGCATTTCTTGCAAGATGGACCTGTGGGTGGTGAATTCTCTCAGCTTTTGTTTGTCTAGGAGACTTTATCTCTCCTTCATATTTGAATAATTTTCTGGATACAATATTGGATGGCAGGGCTGAAGATGGTAGCCCCCGCTCTCCTGGCTCTGCCTGTCCTCAAAGATATTTCTCCCTTCAAGCAGTCAAGATGCATCTCTCAGGTTAAGGCAAGGATAGGTCTCCTGCCAGGGAACCCAAGAAAATCAGTTGGAGCAAAATTTTCCACACACTTGGTGCCTGGCAGAACTGGGTGGTGGGAAGGAATCACAGATGTAAAAATCTGGTTTTCCCACCACTACTTAGAGTTTTTCCACTACTCGGTGGCCCTGGGAACTGTCTTATCCTCATACCTGAGCTCTGGATTGTTGCTGGCAAAATGTTTTGTATCTGTTTTTGTTTTTCTGTGTGGGACGGTGAAGCCAGGTTGCCTCTGTGCTGCCATTTTATGACCAGAAGTCCCTCAGTGCATCTCATTACATCTCTTAGTGACCAACAATTTCACTTCATACTCAATTACTTCTGCAGGTCTTAATATAGACCTAGTAGAGCCACTTCCAGACAGTTCTTTTATGTACAGACTCAGAAAACCAAGACCACAATGTAGGGCTGGCTTCATGGGTACACAGCCTGTGCAGTCACAGAGAGCACTGTGTTTGGAAGGGCCCCTTATTTGGCCTAATGCTCTACTATTGCTGTCCTAAAATTCTCAATAATATTTAAACAAGGGTCCCTGCATTTTCATTTTGCACTGGGCACTGTAAATTATATATTCAATCCTACCACCATCCTCCTCCTTCGTCTTTACTCAGTACCAGGGCCAGCCCACACTCTAAGTTTTTTGACACATTATTTTATGGATACTATTGTCCTTTCCTGACATTGGGCCTTGAAAAGGGCTACCCTGTCTACCTTGATCATTCCTTCTAACTCCAAGTCTCAACAAATGGATTGGAAGTTCTTTCCATGGATATATGGTGAATGGCCTACCCTCTCTCCGGACATACGCACATCTGCCTGGTAAACACTGGATAACTGAGATGACCTCTTGAAGACCTGTTCCAGGATGCCCTTGTCATTCTGCCTGTATGGAGAGTGACTGGCAATTCCTTTCTCAGAAGAAGGAAAAAATAATCATCTCTGATAGAACACCCCACTACATGTAAAATACCAGTGCCTGGGGATATTAAGAAGTGTTATAACAAAAAGGAGTTATATAGTCAAGGAAATTTGTCAAATTGAGTTTAAAATATTAAATAGCGTTTTTTTTCTGGGGAACTTCTCAGCTTGCTTAATGTACTCAAGGACATATGACCCTTCAACGTGGGGTAGAGGGAGAACTTCATAAACTCATTCAGGAAGGCATCGCTTTTCTCTTAGGGATCTTGCTGGACTAATTTTCCATGGAAAAAGGTTTAACAAATGTTCTCCTAAACAAATTAAGCTCTTGCCAAGCAAACTGAGGGTTTAGTTTATCTCCTTTTCCATAGGAATTTGCAAGAAAGCCAGCACACACCTAAGTGAGGAGACATTTTATATCACTTTAACTCTTCCCTTTCTCTGCCCCTCTGCTCACACATATAGTCTACATAGAAAGACAACAGCTTAGAGTGTATATTTAAATATGTACTTCTTGGGTGGGACAATGATGATGACGATGATGATGATAGCTAACATATATCAAACACTTGCTCTGCAGCAACAAGCACTGTTCTAAGTACTTGCATATCATTTTATTGAACGACATGGCCTACTTTAAAAATAGCCCACATTTGTAATGCTAGGAACCTCAAAACACAGCTGATGGTAAACCCAGTAATTTTTTTTTTTTTTTTTTTTGGTCACAAGGTAGCAGCATTTCCAGCAGCATATCTCCATCTGATGGATTATGGGGATTCCTTTTCTGTGCATAAAACAAACCAAAATTTTTTTAAACCAGCAGCAAACTACTAACAGCTTAATTGTAAACCTGCTGGGGATGAAGTTGAAACACCTGGCACTTTTTCCGTTGAAATATCCATCAGTGAATGACTGATGATACTGCTGTTCATGAAAACTAAGATTTGTTCTGAAAGCAGGGAGCTGATTATTCAAGTGAGCTCTAAAGCAAATGCTGGGGGAAACACACTCTCAACCTCTGAAGTTATTCTCAGGTTATAAAATATTTCTCTGAACACATGTAGAGGATGTTCAACTAATGGAATATTGAATATGAAAAGGAGAACTCACTTGTTTTTTTTTTCTTTTATAGAAAAAGTAATAAAAGCAATATAATCAGGCTGTCACTCCCACAGCAAATAGCTTTGGAACCCAAACTTCTTCAGGCTTCTCCAGCCTGTGGATACTAAAGGGGTTCTATTAAATGTAATCACCAAATTTTACTGCTTTTGTATTCAGTGCATCCAAAACCCTCGCTTCTTCAATTAAAAGCCCTCCAGAGTGTTTCCAGGCATTCTTAGGGAGTGGGTATCATCTGTGAGCACAAACTAATCTAACCAACTGTCCAATCACCCACCATGTGGTTTCTGCCATTTCTTTCTTCTGCCTCTACCTCCCTTCCCCTCTCTCTTAGCTGGACATTATGGCATCAGCCAGGCACCACTGTCCTGCTATCTCCTACCAGACTCCTTGATGTCTTGCTGCAGCTGAGGATCCTAGAGATAGCAGATCTGCGTGGTGCTCCACTCTAAGATGGGGAAGAAGGCTGCTTGTGCTCTATTATCTTTTCCTACTGAAAAATGGAAGAGTGGATAGGGTAAGTAAACGGATGCCTCTTTGTCATTGGGAGCATGCGGGTACCCCTTTTCATCATCAGCTACTCAGTCTCCCATGTAAGTGGACAGGGAGACAAATTTGGGTGATTCTTTTTTCCTTAAACAGGGGTTCCTAACATTTTTCTGTGCCATGCAACTCTTTAGCATGCTGGTGAACCCTATGGACCCTTTCTCAGAATAATGTTCTTAAAGGCATAAAACAAAATACATAGGATTACAAAGGAAACCAGTTTCATTGTAATATAGTTATCAAACTATTTTGAGAACAAGTTTTATATGACCTATATGCTTTTTATTAACACATTAAATAAATGATCCAGCAGCAGGTCTAACATCACAATTCAAAGTGATACATGAGTGAATACTATTTTAAGACATCTGAAAAAACTGCAATGTGATATGAAAATATCTGTGATTTCTATCCATGACAGAGTCACAGATATGGCTAATGCCAATGTAGTTTGCTGTGTATGTTCATAATTAGGGGAAAGCACTAAGTTTCAAATATGTAATTGTTTTCCCTTCCAAGTTTACAAACCCCATGGACCACTGGCTTAGAATGAGCTCACTTTAGGGGGTCCTTACAGGACCTGACATTAAAAGACATGGCTGCCCATCCCTACAGTTCACTGAATAAGCCCAGACAGATCCAAATCCCAGCTAGAACTCAAGCTGGGAACTCTATTATATTTAGAGGAAAAAAAGTTTTAAGAGATGGAATCTTGCTCTGTCACCCAGACTGGAGTGCAGTGGCACTATCATAGCTCATTGCAGCTTCAAATTCCTGGGCTCAAGTGATCCTCCTGCCTCAGCCTCCAGAGTAGCTGGAATGACAGACCCACAACCACGGTCCCTGGCTTCAAATATTCTTAAATGAAGATCAGTCTATTATTAGGATATTTCTAGATAACCAAGAGCTCTCCTTGCCTGGGTTAACCTGACATTGTTTCCCAGTCTCCACAATTCCCACTATCCCACTTAACATATTGTAACAAAAGTGGCCTTTTAGAATGCAAATAGGATCTCCCTCCCCACCCAATAGCAGTTTACACTACAATGATTCAGAATCACCAAACCACATGCAATTGCCCATATACACCTCCTACTTTGTGTACATGCTGTTCCCTCTTTCTGAAATGTCCTCCCACCTCATCCTCACCTGGGAAATTCCTTCTTATTCTTTAAGATCCAGCTCAAACACTAACTCCTCTGAGAGAAAGTGTCAGGCCTTCCCTGGCCTCCCTGGAAAGAGTTTATTACTTTCTTCCATGTGCTACCTACTCACTGAACCTTGACTATACATATAGTGTAGCACTTATATAAACTAGTTTATTGAATGAGCTAGACACAGTAGGGTGTAAGCAGAAAGCAATATAATTCTTTCACACCAGATGCTCTGTGGAATCATTTTTCCCCACCCCTGTGTAAAATTTCAGACAGATTTCATACCTTTTTCAGTCACTCAGATATTAAAATATAGTTTTGTTTTCAGGCATTCAAATTTTCAGTTCAGTCTAGTATTTTATAGCTTCAATCTGTCACCCATTTCCAAACTTATCTCCTCCTAAACTCAGGTCTAACTCAGCCAAGAAACTTAGTAGGGGAAGGATGCAGAGCACGGTTGGCTTCCACATTGGTCCATTTCCTCTTCTGATCCCTCCTCACACACACCCCACCACACACACTCCCTGTGCTGTTCCAACCCTGAAATGATCCCAATAGAGGAATGAACTGATGGAATCCTAAGACAGAGGAATTGAAAGAAGTCTGCCAGGGAAGGACTAGAAAAAGTAAGGGCCAAAAAGAGAGCTTTTCTTGACTGGTTAAATTTTAACCTAGCATTGATTGAAGAGTGTGGCATATGTCCAAAGCTGACACTTTCTCTAAAGAGTTCCTTGAGCCTCCTATCACTGGAGATCTCTCACCTGCAGTTTTCCTGGCCTGGGCAACACTTCATCAGGCAGGCCTCTTTCAACTCCACTGTCCCAGGTTTCCATCTGTCCATTTCTTTGGATCATTGCACACCTCTAAGCAATCCTCTTAGGGGAGACTGCGAATAAGATGACCCAACTCTAACTTTCTACCATGGAGACTACCTCTGGTCCCTGGGAAACAGACAGCTTCACCCACACAGTGGCAGAAGTATAGCTCCCTGCAAATGCAGCCCTCTCTCTTTCCTCTGTTTTCACAGGCTGCTATAGCCATAGCCTCTCTCACGTTTAGACTTTGTTTTTAGGGATGAGTAAGTTGTCAGTCCCTACAAATGTCAATCTCCAGGGAACACAGGTCAAGCTCCTGCAGTGATTTTCTTGTAGCCTCCTCCCCTTAAGTGAATGGGAAGCACCTCCTCCATTCCCCCACGAGCAGGAGAAACTCCATAGCACCACTCCCATACCTCTCTTCAAAACTATCTTCTCTACCACTCTCCTCTCAATCAATCCGCAGCTTCCTTTATATGCCTTCAAGGCATTTAACAGACACAAATCATATTTTGGAAGTTATCCTTTAGCAAGTTCTGTAAAAATGGTGTGTCACCTCTCTTTAGAATACGTGAGCCCTTAATATCCTTTCTTTTCAGCTTTGAAGCCAAGTCCCATTTTAATATCCATTACCTGAGACTGCATATGCTACCACACTATGAGCTCCTTGATACCATGAAATAAGTTTCATTCATGTTTATACCCCTAGCACCTAGCATAGTACCTGATACAGGGAAGGTACTCAAAACTATTTCTTGACCCCAGTTCAAGATGGTGGACTAGCAACATACATTGCTCCCAACCCCTCCTGGATTCCATTAATATATAAGTACAGCAGTACATAGGAAAATAAACCTCTAAGGGCAACAAGAATTAGACAGAAGTTGAGGAAATTACCAACAAGAGATCCCAATACGTTTCTGGAAGAAGGAAAGTAGATGTGAGCAAGTTGGCAGATGAAACAGATAGATAAAACCACAGCCTAGCAAAGGTTATAAGGAAGCTCCAGAGGAGATGGGAGCCAGCTTGTTTGGTGGAATCCTGGGGATACTCTGGGCTCTAAGTCAGCGAGTACAAAAGGGAACAGGAATAAGAAATGGGGCTTTAAACTGGGGAATTAATTAAAGATTCGTAAAACAGAACAGTGGCATCAGTCTGTACCGCCAGATTCCTCCCAAATTCCTTACTAGAGTACCATTTACTGGCATTTGCTAACAAGCAAAAACAAAAAACAAATTAATGCTATGAAGAAAGCTAAAACTTTTGGTTTGAATACAGGCTTCTCAGAGAAATACCTTCTCAGTAGGCATTTAGAAGGCTAATAGCCAGACAGCAAATTCCCAGCCTACTCACCCCCGCAAAAAAACTTGCCAAGCAACCAGCTCCCATCCCCACCCTACTACATAAAGATACCCCATCAGATATCCCAGTCATCCATCAGAGGAGAGACATACCTGGAAAACAAAGCTGCTTTATGCAACAGCAAATGGAAAACCCACACCAGCTACCCAGTAATTTTTCTTAAAAAAAAATCAAATGGGGCCAGGCATGTTGACTCACACCTGTAATCCCAGAACTTTGGGAGGCTGAGGCAGGCAGATTGCAAGGTCAAGACTTTGAGACCAGCCTGGCTAACACGGCATAACCCCATCTCTACTAAAAATACAAAAATTAGCTGGGCATGGTGATGGGCACCTGTAATCCCAGCTACTCAGGAGGCTGAGGCAGGAGAATCGCTTGAACTCAGGAAGTGGAAGTTGCAGTGAGTCGAGATTGTGCCACTGCACTCCAGCCTGGGCAACATAGTAAGAGTCATTAAAAAAAAAAATGGACAGGATACTGTGTAAAGGACTAATCTCCAAATAAACTACTTGAGAATTTTTTTAAAAATGGACAGGATAGTGATATCACTGAAAATGGCAGGGGAACTCCAGTGCTCCATCCCACCACTAAAGCAACTAGTAAACTGTCAAAATCAACTTTTGCAGAACTCTGAAATATAGTCAAAAACTTAACAATCACTAGGGAAGGCATGGTGAAGAAAGAAGTGGCTTCAATGTGGTAAGAGAGGGATGTAGCATTTAAAATTGCCTGCCTGCCATCCCCCAACCCCCAGATCAGCAGTGGCTCTAAGGATGACAGCCCACACTCTTGGTAAAGGTTAGTACCAGAGAGAGCAATATGGAACTTATACTCAAATAATTCTGGATGTCCATTTCTACTGTCTGGTGGCCCACTGAAGAACAGACACATGGGCTTGCCTTTGTTTTGCATGACTCAGAGCATTCCCAGGGCTGGGGCAGTTTCTAAGGCAGCATTTAACATAAACATATAAAGGCACAAGTAATGGCCACAGTGGACTGTGCCAAGGAACAACAGTGGAGACAAGCAATAGATAGACCAAGAAGCATGGGAAGAGATTAGGAAAGGAGTTATATGTGGGTGACATGGCTTTTTAAAGCTCCTAGATATACTGAGAAATTGAGAAAACCATAAGACTACCCAAAGATAGATACATGTATAGAAAAAGCCAGAGAAGACCCTAAGCTTTCACCTCTGGATGACTATTAAGGCTCTGCACAAGCATGAAGTGAAGGCTGAGGTAGACTGGTAAGCAATGTGGCTAAGCTATGAATGAGTGCCCCAACACAGAGCTAATACATCAAGACTGAGAGTAGACTTTTCTTTCTCCTGTTCTAAGCATTTAAGGAAACCCTGTCAAAATATTAACTATCCACCAAGCTAATGGACCACATACTTCAGTGATCACACACAACAAAGAATATCATCTTTACAAAAGTAGTTTAGAAAAGACACTATACAAATAAATAAAACAAGCAGCAACAAAAACTCATGAGAAGGGGTGAGATTCTAATCTCCTGAGTTACCACATAACAATGTTCAAAACATCTAGTTTTCAACAAAACATTATAACTCTTGACTTATGCCTATAATCTCTGTACTTTGGGGGGCCAAGATGGGAGAATCACTTGAGGCCAGGAATTTGAGACCAGCCTAGTCAACATAGCAAGACCCCATTTCTAATTTTAAAAAGAAATAAATAAAGCATACAAAGAAATAGGAAAGTATGGTCTGTTATGAGGAAATATGAAATAACAGAATCATGAAATCTGAAGTATGAAATCAACAGAATCCAAGAAAATTGACTTATCAGACGAAACTTTAAATCAAGTCTCTTAAACATGCTCATGGAGCTAAAGAAAACCATGGACAAAGAACTAAAGGAAACCAAAAGAACACTATGTCACTAAATAGAGAATAAAAGAATAAATCCAATAAAACAAACCAAATTATTTAAAAAGGAATAAAATGGAAATTCTGGGGCTTAAAAGAAAAGTAACTAAAACAAAAATTTTACTAGAGCCATTCAACAGCACATTTGAGCAGGCAGAAGGATGAATGACAGAAATTGAAGATAAGTTCATTGAAATTATCCAGTCTGAGGAGCAGAAGGAAAAAAGAATGAAAAAAAAAATGAATAGCGCCTACAGGACATGTGACACATTATCCAGTATGTCAACTTAGGCATAATAGGAGTCTCAGAAGGAGAGGATAGAAAGAAATTAACAGGCTGGGCATGATGGCTCATGCCTGTAATCCCAGCATTTTGGGAGGCCAAGGTGGGTGGATCACTTGAGCCCAGGAGTTTGAGACCAGCCCGTGCAACATGGTGAAACTCTGTCTCTACAAAAAAAAAAAATAGAAAAATTAGCCAGTCTCACAACCTACTCTCAAAATAAATATATTAAAGTTTTAAAAGAAATGAAGAGAAAGAAAATTTGAAAAAATAATGGTCCCAAATCCCCAAATTAGGTGAAATATATGAATATAAACATCCAAGAAACTCAATTTATATCTAGTAGGATAAACTCAGTAAAACACTTAAACTCACAAAAACACTTAATAATTAAATTGTTGGCCAGGCACAGTGGCTCACGTCTGTAATCCCAGCACTCTGGGAGACTGAGGAAGGTGAATTATTAAGTCAGGAAATCAAGACCATCCTAGCCAACATGGTGAAACCCCATCTCTACTAAAAATACAAAAATTAGCTGGGTGTGATGGAACGTGCCTGTAATCCCAGCTACTCAGGAGGCTGAGGCACAAGAATCGCTTGAACCCAGGAGGCAGAAGGTGCAGTGAGCTGAGATCATGCCACTGCACTCCAGCCTAGCGACAGGGCAATACTCCGTTTAAAAAAAAAAAAAAATCAAATTGTTGAAAGACAAAGAGAGAATCTTGAAATCACCAAGAAGTGACTCATCACATACAAAGGATCCTCAAAAAGATTAACAGCCAATTTCACTTCAGAAACCATAAAGCCCAGAAGGCAGTACTACGAAATATTTAAAGTGCTACTGAAACAAAAAAATAATTTGTCAATCAATAAATCTGTATTTGGCAAAAGTATCCTTCAAATATGAAGTCGAAATTAAGACATTCTCAGATATGCAAAAGCTGAGGAAGTTCATTGCTTGTATCCCTCTCAAAAAAATGCTAAAAGGAATTCTTAAGCCTGAAATGAAAGCACACTGGACAGTAACTTGAAGCTCTATGAAGAGATAAGAAATACTAGTAAATGTCACCACATAGGTAAATATAGAATACATATATCAAAAAAGCATGTTGTACACCTTAAATTTATATATTTATTTGTCAGGTATATGTCAACAAAGTGGGGGAGATCTAATATTATTGTATTTTTGGTTTGTAATTCCTCTTTTTTACCTGTGTGATTTAAAAGACAAATGCATGGCCAGGCACGGTGGCTCAAGCCTGTAATCTCAGCACACTGGGAGGCTGAGGCAGGTGGATCATGAGGTCAGGAGTTCAAGACCAGCCTGACCAATATGGTGAAACCCCGTCTCTACTAAAAATACAAAAAAAAAAAAAGTTAGCTGGATGTGGTGGTGTGCGCCTGTAGTCCCCTAGCTGCTTAGGAGACTGAGGCAGAAGAATTGCTTGAACCCGGGAGGCGGAGGTTGCAGTGAGCCAAGATCATGCCTGGGTGACAGAGCAAGACTCCATCTCAAAAAAAAAAAAGACAAATGCATAAAACAATAATTACAAATCTATGCTAATGTGCACACAATGTATAAGATGTAACTTGTGACATTATTTGCATAAAGAGGGAAGGATGGCCCTATATGGTAGCAGAGATATATATACTATCTTTATATACTATTGAAGCCAGGATAATATTAATTCAAACTTGTTTCTTATAAATTTAACATATTAATTGTTATTCTTAGGATAACTACTAAGAAGGTAACTGAGAAATATACAGAAAAAGAAATGAGAAAAAAATCAAATGGTATACTGAAAAAATCAACTAAACACAAATGAAGGCTGTAATGAAGGAGTTGAGGAACAAAAAAGATATAAGATGTATACCAAACAAATAGCAAAATAACAGAAGTAAATCCTTCCTCGTCAGTAATTGCATTGAATGCAAAGGGATCGTACTTAGCAATTAAAAGACAGACTGGGAGAATGGAAAGAAACACATGGCCCAAACTATATGCTGTCTATAAGAGATTTACTTTAGTTGCAAAGATATAAATAATTGCAAGTAAAAGGATGGTAAAATATATTCCATGCAAAAAAGATATTCCATGTAAATAGTAACCAAAAGAGAGCTCTGGTAGCTATACAAATATCAGACAAAAGAGTCTTTCAGTCAAAAACTATTATGAGACAAAAAAGGACTTTATATATTGATAAAAATAGTCAACCTATCAAGAAGGTACAACAGTTATAAATATATACCTACCTAACATCAGAGCCCCAAAATATATGAAGCAAAAATTAACAGAATTGAAGAAAAAATAGTTGTACAATAATAGTTGAATGTTTCAGTACCCCACTTCCAATCATGGATAGGACAACTAGACAAAAAATCAATAAAGATATAGAGGATAACACCATAAGCCAACTAGACCTAACACATCTATATAGAATACCCCATGCAAAAATAGCAGAACACATATTCTTCTCAAGTGCAAGTGGAATATTCTCCAAAATAAACCATATGGTAGGCTACAAAATAAGTCTCAATAAATGTTAAAATATTTAAACCATATAAAATATCTTCTCTGACCGCAATAAAATAAACCTAAAAATCAATAACACAAAAAATGTAGAAATTAAACAACACACTCTTAAATAAACAATAGCAGAAGGAAGGAAATAATAAATTTTAAGGCAGATATAAATGAAATAGTGTATAAAAAAACTATGAAGTAAATCAATAAAATCAAAAGTTTGTTCTTTGAAAAGATCCACAAAATAGACAAACCTTTAGCTACACTGACTGAGAAAAAAGAGAGAAGATAGAAATCACTAAAATCAGAAATGAAAGTAGGCACATGATTACCAATCATAAAGAAAAGATGCTCAACATCATTAGTCATTAGGGAAATACAAATCAAAACCACAGTGAAATACCACTTCCCACCCACTAGAATGGCTACAATCAAAAAAACAGAAAAGGATGTGGAGAAATTAGCACCCCCACTCATTCCCTGAGGGGAAAGAAAATGGTGCATCCACTGTGGAAAACAATTTGGTTGTTCCTCAGTAACATTGGACACAGAATTATCATATAACCTAGCAATTCCATTTCTAGGTAATATACCCAAGAGAACTAAAAAACATATGTTCACACAAAAACTTGTAACAAATCTTCACAGCAGAATTTTTTGTTGTAATAGCCAAAAAGTAACAACCCAAATATCCATTAGCTGATGAATGGACAAACAAGATGTACAATAATCACTCAATGAAATATAATGCAACTACTAAAGTCAATAAAGTACTGATATATATAACAACGTGGATGAACTTAGAAACAATATGCTGAGAGAAAGAAGCCAGAAACAAAAGGCCATATATTGTATTCTTCCATGTATATTAAATATTCAGAATAAGCAAGTTCTTAGAGAGAGAAAACAGATTTGTGGTGGCTAAGGCTTGGGAGAGTGAGGAATGTGTTGTGACTGCTTTCATGGGCATAAGGTTTCCATTTCAGGTGATAAAGATATTCTGGGACTAAATAAAGGTAATGATTACACGTTGCAAATGTACTAAAATATCACTGAATTGAATACTCAAATGGTAAATTTTATGTTGCATGCTTTTTTTTTTTTTTTTTTTTTTTTTTTTTTTTTTTTTTTTTTTTTTAGGGAGGGGGGGGGGTGTTGGATAAATTTG
>CAUYLG010026692.1:0-72589 GCA_963573385.1 Cacajao melanocephalus
TGTATTCAGGAAACCCATCTCACATGCAAGGATACACATAGGCTCAAAATAAAGGGATGGAGGAAGATTTACCAAGCAATTGGAGAGCAAAAAAAAGCAGGAGTTGCAATCCTAGTCTCTGATAAAATAGACTTTAAACCAACAAAGATCAAAAGAGACAAAGAAGGGCATTATGTAATGGTAAAAGGATTAATGCAAGAAGAAGAGCTAAGGATCCTCAATATATATGCACCCAATACAGGGGCACCCAGATATATAAAGCAAGTTCTTAATGACCTACAAAGAGACTTTGACTCCCACACAATAACAGTGTGAGAGTTTAACAATCCACTATACATATTAGACAGACCAATGAGACAGAAGATTAACAAGGATATCCAGGACTTGAACTCAGATCTGGACCAAGCAAATCTAATAGACATTTACAGAACTCTCCACCCCAATTCTACAGAATATACATTCTTCTCAGCACCACATCACATCTATTCTAAAATTGACCACATAACTGGAAGTAAATCACTCCTCAGCAAATGCAAAATAACAGAAATCATAACAGTCACTCAGACCACAGTGCAATCAAATTAGAACTCAGGATTAAGAAACTAACTCAGAACTGCACAACTTCATGGAAACTGAAGAACTGGCTCTTGAATTTGACTGGATAAATGATGAAATGAAGGCAGAAATAAAGATGATGTTCTTCAAAACCAATGAGAACGAAGACACAATGTACCAGAATCCCTGGGACACATTTAAAGCAGTGTCTAGAGGAAAATTATAGCAATAAATGCCCACATGAGAAGCAAAGAAAGATCTAAAATCGACAACCTATCATCAACATTGAAAGAGCTAGAGGAACAAGATCAAAAGAACTCAAAAGCTAGTAGAAGACAAGAAATAACTAAGATCAGAGCTGAAGGAGATAGAGGCACAAAAAAACCCTTCAAAAAATTAATCCAGGAGCTAGTTTTTTGAAAAGATCAACAAAATAGACAGACCACTAGCCAGATTAATAAAAAAGAAAAGAGAGAAGAATCAAATAGATGCAATAAAAAACAATAAAGTGGATATCACTACAGATTCCACAGAAATACAAACTACCATCAGAGATTACTACAAACAACTCTATGCACATAAACCAGTAAACCTAGAAGAAATGGATAAATTCCTGAACACTTGCACCCACCCAAGCCTAAACCAGGAAGAAGTCGAAACCCTGAATAGACCAATAACAAGGGCAGAAGTTGAGGCAGCAATTAATAGCCTACCAACCAAAAAAAGCCCAGGTCCAGATGAGTTCACAGCTGAATTCTACCAGACATACAAAGAGGGGCTTGTACCACTTCTTCTGAAACGATTCCAAATAATCCAAAAAGAGGGAATCCTTCCCAAATAATTTCATGAGACCAAAATCATACTGATACCAAAACCCAGCAGAGACTCAACAAGAAAAGAAAACTTCAGGCCAATGTCCATGACGAACATAGATGCAAAAATCTTCAATAAAGTACTGGCAAACCGATTGCAACAGCACATTAGAAAGCTTATCCATCATGATCAAGTAGGCTTCATCCTGGGGATGCAAGGCCGGTTCAACATATGCAAGTCTACAGATGTACATAAACAGAACCAAAGACAAAAACCACATGATTATCTCAATAGATGCAGAGAAGGCCTGCGACAAAATTCAACAGCCCTTTATGCTAAAACTCTCAATAACTAAATATTGATGTAAAGTATCTCAAAATAATAAAAGCTATTTCTGACAAATCCACAGCCAATATCATACTGAATGGGCAAAAACTGGAAGCATTCCCTTTGAAACCTGGCACTAGACAAGGATGCCCTCTCTCACCACTCCTATTCAATATACTATTGGAAGTTCTAGCCTGATCAATTAGGTAAGAAAAAGAAATAAAGTGTATTCAATTAGGAAAGGAGGAAGCCAAATTGTCTCTATTTGCAGACAACATGATTGTATATTTAGAAGACCCCACCCTCTAAGCTCAAAATCTCCTTAAACTGATAAGTAACTTCAGCAAAGTCTCAGGATACAAAAATCAATGTACAGAAATCACAAGCATTCCTATACACCAATAGCAGACTTAAAGACAGACAAATCAAGAATGAACTGCCATTCACAATTGCTACAAAGAGAACAAAATACCTAGGAATAAAACTAACAAAGGATGTAAAGGACCTCTTCAAGGAGAACTACAAACCAGTGCTCAACGAAATAAGAGAGGACACAAACAGATGGAAAAACATTCCATGCTCATGGTTAGGAAGAATCAATACTGTGAAAATGGCCATACTGCCCAAAGTAATTTATAGATTCAATGTTATCCCCATGAAGCTACCTATGACCCTCTTCACAGAACTGGAAAAAACCATCTTAAACTTCATATGGAACTAAAAGAGCCCGCATAGCCAAGTCAATTCTAAGCAAAAAGAACAAAGCTGGAGGCATCATGCTACCTGACTTCAAACTATACTACAAGGCTACAGTAATCAAAATAGCATGTTACTGGTACCAAAACAGAGATAGAGACCAATGGAACAGAACAGAGGCCTCGGAGGCAACACCACACATCTACAACCATCTGATCTTTGACAAACCTGACAAAAACAAGCAATGGGGAAAGGAGTCCCTGTTTAATAAATGGTGTTGGGAAAACCGGCTAGCCATGTGCAGAAAGCAGAAACTGGACCCCTTCCTGACACTTTACACTAAAATTAACTCCAGATAGATTAAAGACTTAAACATAAGACCTAACACCATAAAAAACCTAGAAGAAAACCTAGGCAAAACCATTCAGGACATAGGCATAGGCAAGGACTGACTTCACGACTAAAACACCAAAAGCAATGGAAACAAAAGCCAAAATAGACAAATGAAATCTAATTAAACTCCAGGCTTCTGCACAGCAAAATAAACAATTATTAGAGTGAACTGGCTACCAATAGAATGGGAAACAATTTTTGCAATCTAGCCATCTGACAAACGGCTAATATTCAGAATGTACTAAGAACTAAAACAGATTTACAAGAAAAAAAACAAATAAACTCATTCAAAAGTGGGCAAAGGATATGAGCAGACACTTTTCAAAAGAAGACATCTATGAGGCCAACAAACATATGAAAAAATGCTCATCATCACTGGTCATTAGAGAAATGCAAATCAAAACCACATTGAGATACCATCTCACTCCAGTTAGAATGGCGATCATTAAAAAATGGGGAGACAACAGATGCTGGAGAGGATGTGGAGAAATAGGAACACTTTTACACTATTGGTGGGAGTGTAAACTAGTTATTTGATATCATTTCCCTCAAGAGGTGAACCTTAATTCTCGTTTGTGCACCATCTAAACACAGTTGTTACTTGCATCTAGTGAACAGAATATGCAAAAGTGTAGGATGACATTTCCAACATTAGGTTACAAAAGATTTCAATATTCCTCATGGATCTCTCTCTCTCTCCCTCTGTCATAATTCTGAGAGAAGTCAGTTGTAGTGTTGTGAGGGCACTCAGACAGCCTACAGAAGGCCCACATGTCAAGGAACTAAGGTCTGCAGCCAACAGTGAGCAAATGTATGAGTTAATTTACATGCAGATGCCCTGAAGCTTGCCAGGAATCATGTAAGTGAACTTGGGAAAGTATCCCCGCTTTGGAGGTTTGAAATCACTGCATCCCTATTCCATAGCTTTATTTATAATCTTATGAGAGACCCTGCTCTAGAATCATGCAGCTAATCTACTCTTAGATCTCTCACAGAAACTGAAACAATCAATGTTTATTATTTTAAGCAGCAAATTTGGAGTAATTTTTTTAGCAGCAATAGATCACTAATACAACTTCCAAAATATTGAAGACAAATGAAATAGGAATCTCCTTTCTATATATCATAATTTTCTAATTCCAGATTAAATATAGTTTAAATGGGATATACTAGCTAGGCTTAAAGTTTTTTGAAAACTAGACTAAAATTAAGATTATAACAACAAAAAAGCTTCTATTTTTCTTCTCATATGTGACATATATTTAGCTCCTCATCCAATTTAACTTAATGAAAGTAAAGCAATATACTTGGGCAATATACAGAATTATGTATATATATATACACACACACATCTGTATCTACAGTATATTGCTGTATCTATACAGATATATATATATATACAGAATTGTGTATGTATATCTGTATATATACAGATATATATATATATAAATTCACTTACATGTTCTCTTATCTTAAAATCACAACAGGCGATCAAGATTTTATTTTAACGTAAACATGATTCACTGTAGTTTTCATATCCTTTATTCCAGTATCAAATTTTTGTCTATCTGATGTCTTCAAAAGAATTACATGAAACACTTAAAATAATTATTCCTTCTGCACTTTTTACTTTTCATTAAACAAATCTGGATATCAGATAGAATACTGATTGAAAATAAAGCATACCATTTTATTTTATTCTAGTAAAATGACTAGTTTATTTCTCTTAGGAAATGAATATGAAAAAATAATATAATGAAATTAGTGATGTGGAATTTTGGGTGATAATTATAATTTATTTATTGATACTTAACAGGGATTATTCGAGAGAAAAACACAAATGCTGTCTTAAATCATGTTTCAAAATAGGGCATTTAAAAGAATAAACAAAACAAAAAAGAACCAAGAAAACCCTCCTTTAAGTGGTATGTATAGAATTGTGTGCAGGAATACTTATTATGTAGAGCAGACAAAACAGGCATGCAATTTGCTTGTCTCAAGACAGATTTGAAAATGGAGAGTTCTTATTAAAATAAAAGCACAAAGTTTTTGCAGCCAGGGTCCTTGAAGCACTGTGGGGGTTGATTTTCTGTTCGCGAGTATTTTTTTCATTTGTACTTGTGTGTCTGTGGTTTCTTCCCTCTCTTATGATTTGTCAGTGGTGTTGAATGCTGATGAGACAGTACTTGGTATACACATCCTAAGGCAATCATTCTCAGCTGATAAATTTAGGATTTGAAAATTTAAGCTTTACTTTTATGGGTGCAATTTGGGTCAGGTTGCCTAATTAGGTTTGGTTGTCCTGTGATTCTGAGAATAGTTAGGGAAGAAACAACTATGATATGCCAAATTTAATGGTTATATGGGAAAAAATAATAAAAAGAGGACATAGGAAAAAATTTAGAGACATTTCAGGTAATTTTTATAAAATTTTGAATTAAAAATAACAATATTATATTTTGTTTAATATAAAAGTTTCAATGAAAGAAAGAATATTGTTCTACATTGAATACAGTGAATCATATTAGAAAATGAACAATATTAGATAGCAGATCAGAGTGAAATATCATATTGCCATTTATTAAGTATATGTCTTTAAAATGTCACTATTTTTCAAATATCTTCAGCATGAAAATGAGGTTATTGATATCTGCTCTTTTTTCAGCTTCGTTTAAATACCAAATTATGTGATTTATAAACTTCTAACTACTCTAACTTCAAACCACATTGTTAACACAGATATCCAATCTCTAACTTCAAATGACAGTGTTAACACAGACCTCCAATAAGGTCATTCAGTCCAATAACATTAAATTTTAAAATTATAATTAAAGATATATATACACATGGTTTAAAAATTATACTTAATAAAATCACTTTTGATGACAAAGGGTAGAACTGTAACCTGCTCCTTTCTTTTCCACTCTGCCTTATTTTCATACTTCCAAATAACATGAAATACTATTATTTTGCCTTTATCAACTTCAACATTATCTAGTAACATCCTGTATCACAGAGGAAGCTTTACATCTTCTCTGCCAACACTTTTTAAAACCACTTCCCTTCTTTTCCTTTTTTCAATGTAGCTTTATCACTATGGTTCATTGTTAATTATATCTAGTCAATGTGTATCTTTTCATATAATTATAGTTCACTTCTGAGCTAAAGCATGTCATATATTGTTGCTTTCCATTGCATATGTCTTTATTTTTTCCTAATCTTAATATTTTCCTTGCCGGTATTAACTTAGTTTATAAAACTTACATTACTATTTCAGCTGTTTCACCAGATCTGCTAAACATCTGCCAATATTTTCAATATGCTTAACTGTGCAAATTCTATCTTTATTTCTTAGCGTCCTCCCTCTTGAGTTCTTATTATTTTCTGCTAAATTTGGACTCTGGCATGATTCACTGCTGATGCCAGGAGATGGTCCTTTCATTTTGGGGACTTCTACTTGTAAGCTGCTCTGTGGGAACTCTTGTTCACTGGTTACTTGCGGTACTACTTCCTGGTTAATTCATAGTTTGGTAAGTCACAGACTGCATTAGATTCCAAGAAACAGTGGATGGGACATCAATTTCCTAGTACTTTTACCTTAATTTTATATTTTCACCTGGTTAACAGTAGATGTGGACAGTGGGTTGAATGGCAGCCCCCAAAAGTTATGTCTGTGTCCTAACCTCCATAATCTGTAAATGTGACATTATTCAAGAAATAAGTCTTTGCATAAGCAAATTTCATTAACGATTTTCAGAAGATGTCATCCAGTGTTTAATATGGTTTCTAAATATAATGATAGGGGTTCTTGTGAGGAAAAAAAAAGTAGGGAGATTTGAGATTCAAACCTAAAGGGGATAAGGTCATGTGGAAATGAAGGGTAAAGATTAGTCATGCAGCCTGAAGCCAAGAAACATGTGAAGCCACCATAGAGCAGAAGAAACAAAGAAGGATTCTTCCCTAAAGCCATGGATGGAGCATGGTCTTTGCACCTTGCTTTTGGACTCCTGGCCTCCATTATTGTGAAGGAAGGAATGCATTAATGTTTAAACCCACCAAACTTGCAGTTTGCTTATGCAGCTCCAGAAACAAATAAGTAAAGAACTTTATGTAAAAAGTGTTTTTGGTCTTTCACCAACTATTGTATTTTACATTATTTTAATCTTGTTATATCAGAATTCAACATGTGTTTGGAAAACTCAAGAAAGTGTCATTTTCAACAATTTAAATATAATGTACATTTTTTTGTTTCTCTTTAATAGCTTTAAGACATTTGCTAACTCTCATGTCTAGAAATTGAATACTAATAGCTTAGTATTACTATTATTGTACATTGACATTGGTACTCATTGGATAACTAGAAAACTCAAATTCTTCAGTCCTAAAAAATTCTCTGAATGTTCGTTTTAATTAAAAATATCTACTAGACTTTTTCTCTTCCTTCTTTTAATCATCATTATTATTTGATTCTAGAAGTCATTCCTGTCTCATTGCTTCTCTCAATTTTTATAATTTTTGGCTTTTGCTTTATTTTAAACTTTAGAAAATACTGAGTTTTATCCATTGAACATAGTATTGCTTTAATTCTTATCATTCTATTTTTAAAAACTACTTAAATTTTTATTTTAAGTTAAGGGATACATAGGCAGTTTTTTTATAGGTAAACATGTGTCATGGGAGTTTGTTTTACAGATTATTTTATCATCCAGATGTTAAGCCTAGTACACAGTTATTTTGCCTGATCCTCTCCTTTCTCCTTTCCTTCACCCTCCAGCCTCTGAAAGTCCCCAGTGTATGTTGTTCCCCTCTATGTGTCCATGTGTTATCGTCATTTAGCACCCGCTTATAAGTGAGAACATGAGATATTTGGTTTTCTGTTCCTGTGTTAGTTTGCTAAGGATAATGGCCTCCAGGTTCATTCATATCCCTGAAAAGGATATGATATCATTCTTTTTTAGGGCTGC
Source organism: Cacajao melanocephalus (assembly GCA_963573385.1). Taxonomy (NCBI): domain Eukaryota; kingdom Metazoa; phylum Chordata; class Mammalia; order Primates; family Pitheciidae; genus Cacajao; species Cacajao melanocephalus. The sequence continues at coordinate 7,749 of CAUYLG010026692.1, forward strand.
GTGGTATATCATAGTGTATATGTAACACATTTCTTTTATCTAGTCTATCATTGAAGGACATTTGGATTATTCCATGTCTTTGTTATTGTAACAGCACTGCAGGGAACATATGCATGCATGTGTCTTTATAATAGAACAATTTATATTCCTTTGGGTATATATCCAGTAATGAGATGGCCCTTTCTTTTTCTATGTTTTTAACATCTTCCAATTCTTTACTTTAAATAAACATTTTCTATTACATTTCTAATATATAAAACATAGTTTCTAAAAAAAAATTCTCCTATTCCCTTATATTTCTGTGTTAGAAATAAAGCTCAGAGTTGTAAGGAAAAGTGAGCACTCAGACAAAGGATTTATCAGCAAAGCAAATGTACTTCTGTGCAGAAGGGTGCCTCTCATAGGGCTGTTAGCCATGGGAGCACCCCAAACAAAGGAGAGGAGAAGCTGTTATTCCTAACGTGACTTCTGCCTCTGTGTCCTTTCCCTATTGGCTGGGGTTTGACCACACAATCTAAACTAGACCTGATTGGCTAAACATTTAAACTTTCTTAGATAGAGTGAATGTGTGATGGGAGAGAGGGGAGAGGAGGAAGGGGTCATCTTTGGCAAACTAGAGAGCCTGTCCTTTCCCAAAAAAAGGAAAGGAATGTGAGCTGGTGCTGTGGCATGCCTGGGCATGCAGTAAAACCAAAAAGAAGAAAAGGAGAAGTAAGAGAAGGGGGCAGGGCAGAGGGGAACTTAGAATTAAAGAATAAAAGGTTGAGCAAGCTGTTTGAAGAGAAATGTTGCCATATTTCACAACTTCCCCCTTCTTTTCTCCTATTCCCTTCTATTTCTGTTTCATCAGATGTCTGCTTTTTATAGTTTGTTTTGTTTTTTTCTTTACTATTGGAGAAGTTTTTCACACGTCCCCTATTGGCTTTTCAATCATATTTATTTGGAATTTTTATGCTTAGGATTTGTCAATGACTGAACTATTCTAATGAGCTAAAAATGAGAATTAGTCAATAGCTTATGTCATAAGTGCAACCCACATATATCAGTGTAGAAGTCTTTTCTTGAAAATCCTGCAGTTTAAGGTCTGAGTGGGGGCATTTTGAAAGACCAGCAAAAAGAGGAAGCTTGGTTATCCACTGGTGAGAGTGAAATAATTTTTCACTCAAATTTCCAGTTGTTCAATTCTGTGTCTCCCACGCACACTTGTTTGCTTCACCTAAAGAAATCTAATTGAAAAGTGTTCCAGAAAATTGATGTTTATCACTGAATGAGTAGAAATTAGAGCTTGAAAGTAGAGGGAAAACACTTAGAGGCCTAACCAATACCAGTTCTGATTTTCTTATTTTCTTTCTTTCCTAATACCTTAGTCCTCTAACTTCTGAGTTTTTGAAAGTTTCTGCTAGTCAAATTAACTTTCCTTTGGAATCTGTTCTATAAGAAACAACGTTCAGTTCATTTTTTCTTCATATTCTTCTCTGGTAAGTGATCTCCAGCACTGTCTTCTGTCAAAGATTAAGTTGTGTCTCATTTATTTTGGAACCTTCAGTACTCAGTGCTCAGTACTCAGCACTTTTTGAAAGAGCAGATTTAGTATAATGCATTATGAATTATTGCAATATATTTTGTAGACCATAAGTCTTTAAGTTAGAAAAAATGATGTAACCAAATAAAAAAATAAAAGTTTTATTATAAATTAACTCATGTCTCTCATTTTTACTTAATAATACATGATGCTAAGAGAACTACATGTCAAATGAGAGCCAATGCATTTTGATAATGATATTGAAATAAATTTATCTAAACTCTTATTTTCTTAACATGTTTATTTTGATAGGACTTAATGGAATATGATTTAGATAATATTATGACATTGTAAGTGTACAGTGTTAATGCTTTTTACATATGGATATTCATAATTTAATTTTAAAATATTTTCCTTATTTTAGAGTAAATTCTATTTTGTTTGCATTCACTCCCTATCATCGCCTAGGCCCTAGACATCCATTAATTTATTTCCTGTCTTTCTAAAGGAGCCTTTACCATTTTCCTTAGCAAACTAAAGTAGGAGCAGAAAACTAAGTACCATATGTTCTCACTTATAAGTGGGAGCTAAATGATGAGAACACATGGACACAGACAGGGGAACAACACACACTGGGGACTTGTGGAGGGTGGAGGGTGGGAGGAGAGAGAGGATTAAGAAAAATAACTAATGAGTACTAGGCTTAATACTTGAGTAGTGAGATAATCTGTAAACTTTCATGACACAAGTTTACCTATGTAAAAAGCTTGCACATGTAAACTTGAACTTAAAAAAGTTAAAAAAAGAGGGAAAAGAAGAAATAAACTTCAAAAATATTTAGCTAAGTAAAGAAGTAGCTTTCAAACGGATTACATAATTTATAATACCATGCATCTAAATTGCTTTACAAGGAATATACTTATTCTATTATTAATATTGAAAATACACAAATAGGCCTAAAATTTGGGAAATGATGAGATGAAGTGTTATTACATACTGTAAAAGCAATCTCCAAATAAAGACACTCCATGTATAATTTAAGATATGATAGAAATTCTACCAAGTCTTAACTAAAATTGTTAAATTTACACTAAGAATCATATAAAATCTATGCAAAATGAATATAAAATAGTTTTGATTATTAATGAATGTCACATTTTCTGATACATTAACAAATATTTGATTTGAAATATAAAAAATAAAAGAAATATGGAAAAGTAATAAATTCAACACAAAAGTGTGACATGATGAAACTTCCTCCAGTGATTATAGATATTATGACTATTTTATTATGAAGAACATTATCAATGAAAAAATTGTATCAATTAAGTGTTTTTTGAAAAGAAATATAGAATTAGAGATAAACTAGAATTAAAAATATAGGGGTTTCAGAAAAAAAAGACTGAATGCAGTAGTTAAATCAGTCATAATTAATGACAAAGAGAGTAGGAGAAAACTAAGGATTTTTTAATTCAAGCAATCATAATTTAAAAGCCACAACAAAAAGACAACTCCAGGCTACTTTCACCACAGAATCATTGCAGAGAAGGCAATAATGTCAAGGATGTGGAATATATCTACTTAAAAATAGCAAATAAAATATTTTATAAGCATCATGGAATAGTGATAAAAAATTCAAATTGACTCAGATAAAAGCAGAGCCGTGTGGTTATAAAACTGACTGAAGTATAACAAACAAAATGTCAGCGTATTTAATGGAGTGCCACAGGGATCAGTGTGAGGGTTGATCTTATTTAACAACTTAATTAATGATCTGGAAGATGGAGAAAACAGTATGTAAATGAAATTTGTAGCTGATATCAAATTGGAAGTTTTGCCAACACCAATTAAGATAGCAAAATTGTTTTAAAAGAGAAGTTAGAGAGGTTAGAAATACCAAGAAAAAGTAAATCATATGTTTTATTTATTAGAAGAGAATAACCAATAAACATTGAAAAAAATGAATAATGCTTACCTCTAAAATACTGGAAACAAAATAAGAATATAAGAGAATTTTAAAAACAAACTGCCAAAAATATTAAATAAAAGTTAGACATTTTTTTGAGGGTTCAAATACTCTAAAATGTGTAATTCCTTTTTTCAAATGCCAACGTTGATATATCTATACTAAAGTCCAGAAAACAATATAACAAAAGTGAATTTAATAATAGAAATAATGCTGAAGTTTTGTGGGCCTCACGTCTTTATGACGGAAACAGTAAATTTGGGAAAAACATCTTAGCAATTAATTCAGTTTAATATAGCTACTACAATATGATTCATTGCATGATACATTCACTTGCATGAATAAATGGTTTGCTGTTCACATCAGTAGAGTTGCTTTGATAGAGATTCCCTAAAATAATTTTTTCTTGAATAGATTTTTTTTAGCATATAGTGTTGCATGATTCAATGAGGTATCATAGGAAGAAAAAAGACTTCAAATTGAGAGAGCAGCATTTTTATATAAACACTGCATACCATCCAAAAACATCAGAATCTTTCTCTGTAAATGAGATAAATATCTAAATGTATAACATTGTAGGGATTAAAAGAAACACATTTAAAAAATACCAAACATTATGCGTGTCATATAGTTGGTGCTCAATAAATATTAGCTTCCTCAGTTTGGAATTTATTCCTGCAGTAGAATTAATAAACCTCATGGATTGTACGCTGGTTGAAAACATCAGTGGGGGCATACTTATAACTATTCTTACAGAATGATGTAATTGGAAAAAACATATCTAAAAAAAATCTACTCAAGTAGAGTCAAAATGAATGTATGTCTCTTTATAAGTAATTATTGAGTGGAAAATATGGGTCAGGCACTATTCCAGGCATTGAAAACTCAATAGAAAGAAAATATAATAAAAAATATCCTTTGTCTTTACAGAGTTTATATTCCAAAGGAGGGAAGCAGACACAATCCAATAAGAAATCACTTACATATGTGAGCCTGTAAGTAGTATAGGAAAAAGTACAGCTGTAAAATGGGGTTGGAGGGTGTGGAATTCCCACTCAGCAATGGGGAAGGTGGCATATTTAGGAGATGCTCAGGAAGATATCTGAGCAGAGGCCTGGAATAAATAAGCAACTCTGTAGGTATTTGTAAAGTAAAATTTCTGCCAAGACAAGAGGCAAAGAAAGGACTCCGAGATAGGTAGTGTATGGTGTTTCCTGCTACCTGTAGGAAGGCCAGCGTCATGGAGCTCACAGAATGAAGAGTGACAATAAGAGGGAGAAGAGACTCTGCTAAAACTGGTTCTATTTAGACATTAGTGAGAGTTCTCTATTAATGTTGATAGTTAGACATTATTCCGAGTACAATAAAAAGCTATTGGAAGACAGGAAATGGAAGCCTGAGATCGTTTTCCTTGATTTTTTTTAAAGTGGAAGGCCTCAGCTGCTGTTTGGTGAATAATTAGAATTAAATAATAGAAGTAAAGATTCTAGCAGAGACCATTTATGAATCAATTACAATAATGCAGGTGTCTGACAATAATGAAGGAGCTAGGAAGGCATCAAACCCTGGAAAAGCATTGAAAATAAAACTCAACTTTTTTAGTTGTTTAATAGATGCAGAGTACCAGGAATCAAAGATCATTGCAGAAATTTAGCCTGAGCAAATGAAGAACAGAGTTTATATTTATTGAAGTTGATAATACAACAGAAGGGTCAGGTCTATTGCTTATTAGAGGGTGGAAATCAGCACTTCAAATGTGGTTATAATTTATTGACTTTTAAGTCACCCATTTGGACATGTAGATGAGAAAGACAGACATACAGATTTGGAGTCCAGGGAAAAATAGGGCCTCAAGACATAAATTTGAAGAGTTATCAGTATATAGAAATGTTTTAAAACCTTGAGCTTGACTGAGCATAGATAGATGAGAAAAGAGGTCGAAGACCCAGGACACTCCGGAGTATACAGGTTAGAGATGAGGAAACACCAGGAAAAGCGATTCAGACACATGAGAAAATTTGGCTCTCTGCAATGTGTCATTTCATTATAAATTACGGCAAGAACATGGGCTGATCTAGAGGTTTGGTGAAACACAAAGGAAGACATGGTCAAACTTTAGTTTCAAGATGGAATTTTGGGGATGGAAGTGAATGGAGTAATTATAACAAACTTAATTGTCTTTTTTCTGTGGGGAGCAGAAAGGTGAGGCTAGAGAGGTACATGGAATCAAGAGAGTTTTATACATGGTGTGACATTACAGAGTGTTTTATAATGAATGAATCTATGAGAGGGAGCCCTTGATATTTGACGTGAGAGAAGATATAACTTTTGGAGCTGAATGTTAGTATGTGACAGGGGGCAGGACTCAGTTGACAGTGGGCAGAAGGTGGGGTATGTGGGTATAAAATTTGTTTGTAGATGTGGGGTTGAAAGCATATGGAAATTATCAGAAAGTTAAAACATGGCAGAACATTGGGGGTTTGAAGAAAGAGGAGGTATAAAATCTCATATAGAACAAGAATAAGTAAATGAGATGTCATTGTCCCCCACACAAGACATTATTAGAAGACACAATTTGAGTTCTAGTCAGCATGGCTTTGCCATTTTCTACAATCTCACTTAGCTGCCTTGGTGCAGTTTCAGAGAGAGTAGAATTTAACCAGAGTTGTATGAGAAATGATAGAAGGCAATGGATATTAAGAATATATTCAGGACAGTTTTTATAATGTCGTGCCATGAACAGTAAGCAACATAAAAGAGAGGAATGATGACAAGATACAGTGAAAGCTTCTGTAGCCTTAGTAAATCTTTTTCTTACTGTGCATGCACATAGCTGTACAATAACAAACATTACATAATAAACATAAGCATTCTGAGTGTTCAGAGCCCAATTTTTTTTGTAAAGCTTCATAACAGTACACCGTAATTTGCAATATGACACATATGCTTGATATTAGGTAAATCTAGCTAAGTAGCTGAGAGACATACCAGTTTTATAAAACCTCACTATCCAACATTCTAGCTCAGTGGAATCTCTGCTCCAGACTCTTAGCAGTTGATTTATTGCTGAGAAAAGGACGCAGCCCTAAAAGGCAGATTCCTAGCATTTATGCCTATGTTGCAGACATAAAAAGAAATTTGCTGCCAGTAGTTCATGAGTTACAATGGATTCAGTGAAAGTGTTTCAGGGGTTGAAGATGTGTAGGTTATGTGAGAATTGTAGGGAATGTACAAACTTTGACAAAGAGGAATTTGTTGGGATCATGGACTTTATATAACAAAATATATTTTATTTGTAAAGAATTTCTGATATCACAGTTTGAGTTCTCTGGGAAGTCAACCCCAAGAGTGAGATCAGAGTGCACAGCATGTATTAAGATGCTTCCTAGTGATAAAAACATGGAAAATGAGGGGAAAGAAACAGAGTTGAACAAAACAGGAGCTCTAGCTACAAGGCAGTTCTATCAAAGGCCTTAGTTAATTCCACTATAGCCACTAGAGCTGGATGATCCCTCTATGCTGTTCAGAATTGGGGAGAAGGGTAGGCCTTTTTACCCTTGCCTTGATTATTAATTTGTGGTAGGGCTTCCCTGTGAAGGAGATGTGAATTGAGCAGAGCAGCTGTCTTCTGTGGAGGAAATAACTAGAGAGGACTGATAGATGAGATCCATCTGCTGGCAGAGCTTCCAGCATCTGGGGAGACAAGTTCCCAGTGCAGAAGAGAGATCTGAATGACCTAGCAAAGCATCTAACATCTTCGATTTCAATGGGCAATGCTCTACCACTTCTTCTGGATATCATTTTTAAAAAAGTAAAAAAAGGGAAATGAAAGAAAGAAGTTTTCAATTTGTGACACTCTGTATGTAAATGTAAAAAACTACTTAGATTATTTCTTAATTCTTATGAATTCTATTATTTGCATGACAAAGTATCTATCTTAACTGATAAATCTGTTGTTGAAATACCTATTATCATTTTATTAAAAAAAAGTTGACAATCATTAAAAGTACAACTTTAACACCACAATATTATATGTATAAAATCACCAAAATTAGCTAAATTATCTGAATATTAATTTTGAGTTTAATATTAACACAACTTCATGACTCAAATTACATACTTATATATTTTATTATATTTTGTTGCATTTTTATCTGATTTATAAAAAGCTGTTCATCCATTAGAGCTTCTATCTTCTGGCACTAATAACTATTTTTTACAATGATAAAAAATGCAATTAAAAATTTCTAAGATTGAAAATTACATTAATGAATTCCAGATTCTAACTTATGGTAAAATTATTGTCCAAATCATATCTTACATTTGCACATAGAATTTATATATTTTTTAAAAAGGTAAATAAATGGCTGGATATCCTGAGCATTATATCATTTTTGGGAACTGCAATAGAAATTGACTGGTTGGTATTTGTATATGTTTGTGTTTGTGTTGTATGCATTTCCTGAAGTACTAGAGCATACCATTTAGAGAGATGCATCAGAATTATTTTATTTTTCTAAAATACAGAAAATGTGTGCTCATTAATTTTCTTTTTCCTTTTCAAGGAAAATAGCATTTAAAATTAAAATTGCTTTATGAATTGCTTAAAATATCTCAGAAAAAATAACATCAAATTTAGTTAGTTTCAAATTATCTATGGAAGGTATTAATATAAAGCAAGATGGAATTTTCATTTGCAGTGAAGTACTCAACTATTAAAGTGAATTAACTTTTCAGCTAAACAAGTACCCTTTAATCAATGGTGTCTTCTGAACATCTGTCCAAGTTGGCTTGTTATACATGAGTTTTATCCCTGCCTACCATTGAGATTGCAAGCTCATAAAAAAAAAATTAAAAAAAAAAAAGATGCTGTGGCTATATTTCAGATGCTGCTTTTTCTAGGCTCAGTCTGCCACACTCCCTTTGCTTTAATCCCATTTATTGTAGGAATTAATGAATAAATTAACAGAAGTTTGACCTTACCTTAGAATAGCCACATCTCCCGTTCTAATATGTGACACACACACAGTCTCTCTCTCTCTCTCTCTCTCTCACACACACACACACACACACACACACACACACACTCTAAAGATCACTGATCACCAATTTAGGTAAGTACATTTTCATGGTTTTTATTAATGACTCTTTGATGTTGCCTCCCAAAGCTTCTGAATAGCCACATCTCCAGTTCTAATACATCACACACACACACACACACACACACACACACACACACACACACACACACACTAGAGATCACTGATCACCAATTTAGGTAAGTACATTTTCGTGGTTTTTACTAATGACTCTTTGATGTTGCCCCCCAAAGCTTCTGAAATGGGTAAGGGAGACCTAATCATTTAATTAATTTAAAGCTAGGATCACACTTACTATTCTATGGCTGATTTGATTCAATCTCAGTTATGTTGTATCCCCAAAATGGGTATAAAATTCTCAGCATAGTCCCAATAACACAACACCTGTGATATTAAGTATACATAATATTTCAATACAGTATGATCTAGAAGATAATAAGATGCTTTCATTATCAAACAAGTAATTTTATTTTCATATTTAATTTACCCAAAATAAATATTTTCATCTGTTTCTACAGAGAAATAAATTTAAATGCGTATTTAAACATGTACCACACCCTCTTCCAGATACTGACCCATGTTTAAATCTCAACTCTAGATGTCTCACCACTGCCTGGTGCAGCTGCATGCTAGAAAGTAAACGTGCCCCAGTGAAAGACAACCAGACATTGCCTGTAGGTATTGGATAAGCTCAGCATATGACAAAGCTTGAGAAAATCATAATGTTACTTCAGACATAGTGTGATGGATGAATTCATCAATTTGCAAACAAAAATAATAGACGTATTTTCTTTTAAGGGCACAGGACTTTCTTAGTACATGGATGCATGAAAAATCAATACAAATAATATATCATCTTCAAATACCAAATACCACAGTTTCTAAGGAATATCTGTTCCTGGAATTCTTTTGCTGCATCAAGCTAAGTAAGAATATTTATCAAAGATGAATACAAGTAATCAAGACTATCCTGGTTGTATAGATTATTTGAAACTTCAAGTGGAGTGAAAGATAGAGTAATAGATGATGCAGAATCCTCCTAAAGTAATAGAGAACCAAGAAGACAGAGACCAAAGGTAAAGTGGAAAGGTGAACCCTAAGTTAAAAATACAAAATAAATTTGAAAAAAAAGAAGCTTTAGGGAGGACCAGAGGACTAAAGTGCTGTGATGGAATATTTCTAAGCTTTGAAAGAAAATGAGAGCCCTTTTAACTTCAAGAGGGATGACAGTCTATATAGACATAATTATTTCCCTAAGGTTTTGGGATTGGTCATGTGACAATAAACCTCCTAATGGGCAATTCTTCCCAGTTGAGTTTCAAGTCCACGGGTCCTGATTCTGGACATCGAAGTTAAAAGTAGAAAGTGTTGCTATTTTCTTATAAAAATGTGTTGTGCTCACTTACTTACTTTTCTGGAATAATATTGTTGTGATCTATAATTTGTGGTAGCAATGTCAGTAAAATATTTGAATATCATCTTTGTTATTTTTGCTAGGGAGACAATTTTATTTATAGAAATGAGGACATTCTATACCTCGAAATCATTACCAAAGCTTTTAAAGATTCCCTTGGGCTCTCTAAATATTTTCCGTGTGGGAATAGTGGTGTAATATTCTTTAAAATATTAGAAAAGACCCTTGTGAGGCTAGAGAATGTAACTAACCTAAGCTAGGAAGTGCTGTGTGAGAAATACTAGTTTCAGTGAAAGATCTAGACTGGAGGATATCTTATAGAATGAGCCCAGAATCTACCTTTTATCAATTGAAGCTCTCAAGCTTTGTTGTTACTGACATTCAAACATGTCAATTATCTTCCTTACCCTAGCTTCACTCATGATTAAAATGAAAATAATGATATCCAGCTTATGAAAAAGTTGTTTTGACCAGGCGAGGTGGCTCACGCCTGTAATCCCAGCACTTTGGGAGGTGGGCGGATCATGAAGTCAGGAATTCGAGGCCAGCCTGACCAATATGGTGAGACCCCCATCTCTACTAAAAATACAATAATTAGCTGGACATGGTAATCCCAGCTACTTGGGAGGCTGAGGCAGGAGAATCGCTTGAACCCGGGAGGTGGAGGTTGCAATGAGCCGAGACCACGCCATTGCACTCCAACCTAGGCAGCAGAGAGAGACTATGTCTCAAAAACAGACAAAAAAACAAACAAACAAAAACGTGTCTTAGAAACAATATTCATCTTGTTTTTTGATTCATAATGAATGACATGTTTTAATTTTTATTTTATTTTATAAGATGATAGCTGAGAAACCCCTATTGAACAATGTGCATACCAGAGTATAAAAAGTTGGAGAGATATAGGCACTCAAAGTAGAGAAAGACATTAAGAAATTGAGATAAATCTAAGGAAATGATACAATAAAAGTTCTTAGCCATATGAGGGGAACTTAGGAGGATGCAATGGTTGCAAAAGGAGAAGCAAGTATGGTAAGAAAATGAAAGAACTCAAAAGACGAACTTAAAGAATAAACTCTTATGAAATTCTAAATAAAGGCACAGCTTATTTTTTTAGTATTCACCCCCTACATTTATCCATAAAAAAGTTTGATAGTTCAAAAATTATGAATTTAAAAATTCATTATTGGATTATCTGAAAAGTAAATATTGATTTTGTTGCTTTTTAAAATAAAAAAATGCAGTAATATTTTAAAATAGATAAACATGCCTCCTTTTTCTAATTTTTTTTTTACAGTTTATTTTGTATACCTGTCAAATATGTTCCTTAACAATAGGCCTCTTCTGCAGCACCAAGCAACATTTCATGTGGAGGTAATTTCTGCAGATGCTCTAGCTGTCAGGGCTGCTTTTAAAAGTTGTTTTCAGGGTGTCATTCATAGGCATTAACTTATGTTGTGATATTTTCTGCACGTTGACCTCACAACCTGCTTGATATGCATAACACTTTGGTCTGTCTTCAGAATTTGTTGCTTAAGAATGACCTTGTCTCATATCCTTGCACTTCATACAGTGTTAGAATGGTATGTGCATTATTCTTGTTGATAGGCTTCCTGAATTTCTTGATAGGCTCTATGAATTTGGAGGCTCATTTTTTTTTTAAGTACAGATCATTCTTCACCAATGGTGAATATCTGAGCTCACCGACACACATTCTCAAGAGCAGCTACTATATTTAAATGTGGATGTTCATTTGAATTAGAGGAATTGCCTCATTTTTGGTGAAAATGTTAAATTGAGTTTTACTAATAAGAATTATGACTATCCTGAGTGAAGGGAAAAGAGCCACTTTAAACTCATATTCTATTTCATTTTTATAAACAAACACTTGGATTTCTTAAGGAAAATTTCATACAATGTTTACCAAAATTCTAATTATAAAAATAGGCCAAATAGGCCACACGCACAAAAAGATAAAGATATTTAAAATTATGAAAGACAATGTAACCTTTTACCTATTATTATAAATTGAAATGCCAAACAAATAGATTCAAGCAAGTAAAGAAAATAAATAACTTAGCCCATTTCGGAATTAGTCATGCCTCTGTGGACAGTGGGTAAATCTAAGAAACCACACAGCAGCAAAAGAATACATGTATTGGCTGAGAATCCTTATTTATGTATACATATTTATTTACATTGCTTAATAATGATAAATGATATATGTTGCTTAATAATGATAAATGATAAGACACAATTTCTGCTCTTAAGAAGCTTTTCATGTCAAATTATGTTAAATTAAAAATATATAATCTTCTTAATCTTTAAAGAGGTGAGCATTTTAGGATTTTTTTTAAATGTATGCTTGGCTGGAAATATAAGTCTAAAATAATTATTTAGAGATTTTTGTCATGACTATAGTTTTATAAATACTTATATTACATTTCAATATATAGCATGTAATATATTACATTTCAATATATTTCAGTATTGAAATAAATTTTAAAATGGCATTTTCACTCTTTCAAAATCAGGTTAAACAAAGAGAAATCCTGTTTCAGAGCAGGAAGATGAATACTAATTGTGTTCAGGTCACATAAATCACGAATCACTCAGTAGATATCCTGCATCCCTATTTTATGTCATTCTCTAGATACGTTATCTTAACTGCTTTTTTAAATAAACCTGTCCTTACAGCACTGCATCTTATATTACCAAGGTTTATTGTTAATTGACACTTCCTGGATCACAGTGCATATGCATCCATAAAGTAACCTGTACCACTCTTTATTTTAATAAATAGTTTCCATTCTATTTTTTACTAAAATCATCTGATTAAAGTAACATAATTTCATTTATTTATTTTTTTAATTTTTTTTAAATTATTGTACTTTAGGTTCTCGGGTACCTGTGCAGATCATGCAGGATCGTTGCACAGTTACATACACAGCAAGGTGGTTTGCTGCCTCCATTCATCCCGTCACCTATATCTGGCATTTCTCCCCATGTTATCCCTCCCCAACCTCCCACCCTCCACTGTCCCTCCCTTAGCCCTCACCACAGCAGTCCCCACTGTGTGATGCTCCCCTCCCTGTGCTCATGCATTCTCATTGTTCAACACCTGCCTATGAGCTAGAACATGTGGCATTTGGTTTTCTGTTCTTGTGTCAGTTTGCTGAGAATGATGGTTTCCAGAATCATCCATGTCCCTATAAACAACATGAACTCATCCTTTTTTATGGCTGCATAATATTCCATGGTGGATATGTTCTACATTTTCTTTGTCCAGTCTATCATTGATGATCATTTGGGTTGGCTCCAGGTCTTTGCTATTGTAAATAGTGCCACAATGAACATATATGTGCATGTGTCTTTATAATAGAATGATTTATAATCCTTTGGGTATATACCCAGTAATGGGTTTGCTGGGTCAAATGGAATTTCTATTTCTAGATGCCTGAGGAATCACCACACTGACTTCCACAATGGTTGAACTAATTTACATTCCCACCAACAGTGTAAAAGTGTTCCTTTTTCTCCACATCCTCCCCAGCATCTGTTGTCCCCTGATATCTTAATGATCACCATTCTAAGTGGCATGAGAGGGTATCTCAATGTAGTTTTGATTTGCATTTCTCTGATCATCAGCGATGATTAACATTCTTTCATATGTTTGTAAAGTAACATATTTTAAATACATATATTTGACTGGACATTCAGAACTGGTTCAAAAATTCAGAATTTAAGAAAAATTTACCACAATAGTAGCTGTAGTCCCAAAGTATTATTAGTGGTCTACTTTCCAAAAAAATACTTATACCATGTTTTCCAGTAAAAAAAAATATGTTAAAAATAAATAAATAAATAATAAGAAAAATAAACAAGCTAAACAAACTGAAAACTGAGGTCACAGGGAGAACTGCAACTCCAAATACTGGAGAAAGAGATAAATACAGAAAATCACTGTTGATGTCAGCTTACTTGGAGCAGAACCTGCCGTAATTGTAAATTTGGAGCAATACTAAAATGGTCAGTTTGACCAATGGTGGAGTCTAATTGGCTAAGTAAGAAAGAGTTTCCTGAGATCATAGACTGAAGGAGGTTTCACACACTGCCATGTGTTTCACTTTCAAGAACCACACCATGTTCTCATGAAGAGCCAAGAAAAAAAAATGCCTCACATTATCAGCAGGGGAGGGAAAAATTTAACCATTTTGAAACAATACAGTGAACTATGTATACAAAAGCCTACTCTCCAGAAAATGTCTTAACCAAAGCTTATAATAGAAGGATCATTACCCAACTCCAGCTTTCATCTTCCTATTCACCTAAAGTGGAAAGGGAAAAGTGAAACAAAGTGAAGTGTAATTAATAAAAAAAAAAAAAGTTACAATCATGCCCTATGTTAATTCAAATATACTAATAATCACCATCATTATACATAGTCTAATATACTAAGAAAAGACACAGATAGCCACAGTGATTTTAAAAAATAAAAGAAACAACTATATTCTGTTTATTATAAACCCATTTTAAATGTAAAGACACAGATTTAAAGCAAAAGAGTGAAGAAAGATATGACAAAGTAACAATCATTTAAAAAAAAATTTAAAAAGCTGGAGTAGCTATCTTAATTTCAGACAAATCACACTTGAGAACGGGGAAATTATCTGTGTCAAGAGAAGCATCATCTAATGTTAAGAGAATTAATTCTCTAAGATGACATAACAATCTTTAATATGTATGCACTAACATGAGATCATCAAAACACATGAGGCAAAAGACTTACAGAAATGCAAGGTGAAACAGAAAAATCCATTATTGTAGCTGAAATGTTAAACACTTTTTTTTTTTGGTAAATGAAGATCAAACAGACAAAACTCAGTAAGTATGTAATTAACCTGAATAGTACTATCACTTACTCCGTCCAGCAATAACAAAATACACATTCTTCTCATGCTTACAAGAAACATTCACAGAGAATCTCATCTGGGTCATAAAACATACCTTACCAAATCTAAAGTCATAGAAAATACATGACGTATGGTCGGCTACAGTGGAATTAAACTAGAAGTAAATAATAAAACGGTAAATGTATAATCACAAAATATTTGATAATGAAATAACATAGTTGTATGTAATCTTATATTCTATATAACACATAGTCAAAGAAATCATAAGAATTATGAAAATTGATTAAAACTAAAAATATGTTTTACCAAAATTTGTGACATGCAGCTAAAGAATTAAGCCTATATATATATATATGTAGAAGAATATGAAATCTATAATCTAAATAGGAGCCTTAAAACATTAGTGAAAAAATAAAATTTAAGCTGAAAGGGAGAAGAGAGTTATGATAAAATGTACAGTTACCATAAATGAAATTAAAAGCTGGAAAACAGTAGAGAACGTCAATGAAACTAAAACCTGTTTCTTTAAAAAGGTCAATAAACCTGACAAGCCACTAGCCAGACTAAAAAAGAAAAGTAAAAGATAAGAGAACCAACAAATTACCAATAACAAAATTGAAAAAGGGATCATCATTACTAATCCCCATGAATATTAATTAGATAATAAAGGAATTCACTGAAGCACCATGCCTGGCCCAAATTTGATAATATTGATGAAATTGAGAGATACATTAAAAGAAGTATATCGCCAAAACTCATACACAAGTACTACCAATTACTAGGCCTATCATGTTAATTACATTGACATAATAATTTAAAAGCTACTAAAAATAAATCACCAGGTCCAGATGATTTCACCAGTGAATTCTATAAAAGTATTAAAGAGAAACTAGAAACTTTCTCAAAAATATTCCAGAAAATAGAAGCAAAGGAAACACTTCTTCACTAATCCTATAAACCCAGCAATACTTTAACGTGAAAACAAGAAAAAGACATTGGAAAAAAAACCATATACCAATGTTTCTCATGAACACAAGTGCAAAAATCTTCAACATTAGCTAATTGAATCAAAAAGCATTTTGAAAGAATTATACACCATGACCATTGAGATTCCTTCTAAGTATGCAAGGCTGATTTGACATTTGAAAATCAATCTATATAATCCATCTGATCAAAGAGTAAATACAAAAAAGATATATTATTACATCCAGTGGAGAAAAGGCATTTCACAAAAGCCAACATAGAAACAGCTTCCAGAAATGTAATAATACAGAAGTTTTCAAGTTGATAAAAATATGCAAGAAACTTACAGGTAATATCATGCTTAATGATGAGAAACTAGACTCTATCCTAAGATCAGGAACAAGAGAAAGATGTCCCTCTCACTAATCGCTGTTCAATATTGTACTGAAATTCCTAGAAGTGCAATAATAGGAAAATAGTGCATGTGTAGGAAAGAAAGACAACTGTCCTTTCCATATGTAACATGATCATCTGTGTAGAAAATCCCAAAACTGACAAAAACCCCCTCCCAAAGACATATAAACAATAGCAAAGAAATGCATAAAAGTCTCCTGGAACCAAGACGCAATTACAGCAAAGTTGTAGGACACAGTGTTAGTACACAATAGTCCGTTGATTTTCCATGTGCCAGCAATGAACCATTGGAATTTGAAATAAAAAATATAGTACTATTCATGATGGCACCATAAAAGGGAAATACTTACATGTAAATCTAACCAAATATGCACAAGATCTAAATATTGAAAACTACTAAACTCTGGTACAAGAAACTAAATATTTACATAAATAGAGGCATATTTTTGACATGGATAAAAAACTCAATATATTTAAAATGTATATTCTTTCTATATTTATCAATACAACAGAAGTCAAAATTCAAGTAAATATTTTATTAATATTGACAAAATGTTTCTAAAGTTTGTGTGGAAAGGTAAAAGACCTAGAATTGTCAACACAATGATGGAGAGGAACAAAGTTAGAGGCCTGACACTCCCCAAGTTCAAAACTTTCTATTAAGCTATAGTACTCACAACAATGTTTTATCAATAAAAGACACATGAAACAATAAATTAGGTTTTTTTCCCCCCAAGATGTTAGATTAGAGGCTTTTAGTGTGCCTTAGCCACTTGGAAATAGCAAGACAGGTATAGATCAATTCCATAAGTATTTCAAGAAGGAAAACAGGAATTGACCAAAATCATGAAGGAGACTTCAAATCTCTGATAGGAGAATGTGGGAAAACAGCCCCCATGGTGACATCTGGCTGATAAAAGTGAGTGATGCCCCTGAGAGAGGCAGAAAGTCTCCCTCTGTTACTCACCTTTCCACTGGGGCTGCTCTAGGAAGAGCACTTTGTTTCTCTAAAGCCCTTCAGCTAACTTGGGGAATGGCCTGGAGACTCTGAGAGGGAAAGCAATGGGAAAAGCTGCAGAAATGTTCCTAGACCCAGGACCAAGAGCAGGACACCATTTTTAATCCAGGTACATACAAGGTAAGTTGTTATTTGGTTACCTGGCAGCATAAACACAAAGGCATTTTATTCTCGTGTCTGAGATTAGAGTATTGCTTTAGAGCAAGGTAGGAAACACCAAAGCCAGAAATGTGGAAAGTGCCCCAACAATAGGCACTAGAATTGTGCTCTCCTCCACCACAAGACTGGGGTAGGAGGAAAGCTACTACAATCGTGGCTTCTAGGGGATGTCTTGCAGCCAACACCAGCATGGTGACCTAGAACCAATCTGTATGTTTTATTGCTGGGTGGCCCAGCTTGTTTACCTAGATCACAGAACAGCAGGACTCTTGATGCCTCATGCCCTGGCAGAACTCCCAACATTCAAAGCACCCCCATACCTCAATCAACAGGCTGAGTCACCCCACCTTTCCTGTGCATGGATCCTGGTGGAATGGGGCCCTCTCCATTTCACGCCTAGTCATTATCTCCAGGCATCTAGGTCATCCTTTCTCTTGGATTAGGAGTTTCCCCATATCCATGCAGAAATATTGGGGTCAAAGAGGCTTCCCAGCTCCACACCTAGTAACACCTTTGGGTGTTTCGTAGCCACTCACTGGATTCTCCTTCTGCTCTCTGCCTGTGCCTGCCATCAGAGGACCTGTAGGCAGGCCTACCCAGTCCAGATTTTCCCATCTTGTACCCACCATACTCTGGGGCCGAGCAGAAAGCTTAGATACCTGTGTGATGCATGGATAAGCCCACTGCCTGAGACAATAGCGAGCTTCTCCCAGTAAATAAGGAGTAAGTGAACACTTAGCTGTCTCGGCCTTAGCTGGCCATTACCCATAATCATCTACTGGCTTGTAGGTAAAACTACACAATCCAATATAAAATCTGCTGACAGAAGTGCATAGGGCTACAGAAACAAAGTCAAAACACCCTCTCCAACAATCTCTAGAGTTGCATCTGCTAGAAGGGGAAGAAAGGGGAAAGGGGAAGAAATAATATTACAGAAAAAGGCAAAAAAATGAAAAAATGTCCTCTTTGCATAAAAATAATTACAAATATTAGAAATCCCAGCATCTCCAAATGAGAAGGGACCAGCACAAAAATTCTAGCACCTGAAAAATATAAATGTAGTGACACCACTGAAGAATTACATTAGCTTTCCAAAAAAGGCACCTAGCCAAAATGGAAAATCTAAAATGACAGACAAAAAAATTTAAAGGATGAATTGCAAAGAAAGTCAAGAAGATCCAAAACAAGGTTGAATGTAAGCACCAATAACTTCTAAAGTAATTCAGGAAATGAAGAAAGGAATAAATATTATTTTCAAAAATCAACAGATCTTCTGGAATTGACAACCTCAATTAAGGAATGTCAAAATACAATTGAATGTTTTATCACTACACTTCATCAAGCAGAAGAAAGAATTTCAGAGCTTGAAGACAAGTCTTTCAAACTAACCCAGACAAAAATAAATAATAATAATAATAATAATAATAATTTTTAAAAATGAACAAAGTTTCTGTGTGTAGTGACTCACACCTATAATCCCAGCACTTTGGGAGGCCGAGGCAAGCAGATCACCTGAGGTCAGGAGTTTGAGACCAGCCTAACCAACATGGAGAAACCCCATCTCTACTAAAAATACAAAATTAGTCAAGCATGGTGGTGCATGCCTGTAATCCCAGCTACTCAGGAGGCTGAGGCAGGATAATGACTTGAACCCTGGAGGCAGAGGTTGCAGTTAGCCAAGACGTCACCATTGAACTCCAGGCTGGGCAACAAGAGTGAAACTTCACCTCAAAAAAAATAAGTATTTGAGAAATATGGAATTATGTAAAGAAGCCTAATCTATGATTTTTTACATTTCTGAGAGAGAGAGAAAAACTGAAGACACCCTTCAAAACCCATTTGAGTGGACAATTCAAGAAAATTGCCTTAATCTTGTTAGAGAGGTAGACAAAGAGATAAAAAAAATTGGAGAACACCTGCAAAATAAGATACAATATTAACATCATCAAAACCTATAGATACCTGACTATCCAAGTCAATGATAAAAATGTAAAAATTCAAGACAGCTAGAGAAGAAAGTCAGATCATGTACAAGAGAACTCCATCAGGCAAACACTAGACTTATCAGCAGAAATCTTACAAGCCAGGAGAGACTGGCAGCCTATTTTCAGCATTCTTAAAGAAAAGAAATTCCAACCAAGAATTCAATACCATTCCAAACAAAGCTTTATAAGTGAAGGAAAAATAAAATCTTTTCCAGACAAGCAAGTGCTAAGGAAACTTGTTACCACTAGACCAACCTTTATAAGACATATTAAGGGAGTTACAAATACAGAAATGAAAGAACAATACCTACCACCACAAAACACACTTAAGTACATAGCCCAGAGACCTCATAAAGCAACCACACAATAGAAACTACAAAGCAACCAGCTAACAACATTATGATAGGATTGAAACCTCACATATCAATATTATCCTTGAATGTACATGGTCTAGATGTTCCAGTTAAAAGTCACAAAATGGCAATCTGGATAAAAAACAAGACCCGTTTTTTACTGTCTGCAAGAAATCTATCTCATATGTAACAACATGCATTGGCTCAAAGGGAAAGGTTGGAGAAAAACCTATCATGCAAATGAAACACACAGTAAAAGCAGGGAACATTATTCTTACATCTAATAAAACAGACTTTAACCAACAATATTAAAACGGACAAAAGGCATTATAAATGATAAAGGGTTCAATTCAACAATAAGTCTTAACTATGCTGAATATATACACACCTAACAACCAAGCACTATACTCATAAAACAAATTATTCTATACCTGTGAAAAACTTAGCCACACAATAATAGTGTGGTCTTCAACACCCTACTGACAGTATTACACAGATCACCAAGGCGGAAAACTGATGACAAAGTTCTGGACTTTAATTTGATACTTGACCTAATAAACATTTAAGAATACTCCACTCATCAACTAACCATAGAATATATACTATTTTCATCTGCTCACATAGTATATTCCAGCATAGACCACATATGCAGTCATAAAGCAAATTTCAATAAATTTTTTAAAAAATCAAAATTATACCATCCGTACTGTCTGATTATAGGGGAATATAACTAAAAATCAAAACCAAGAATATCTCTCAAACAACACAATTACATGGAAATTAACTTACGCCTGAATGACTTTTGGGTAAACCACAAAATTAAGGTAGAAATCAAAAACTTCTTTGAAATAAATTAAAACGAACGCAGCATACCAAAATCTATGGGATACAACAGAAGCAGTGTTAAGAGGAAAGTTTACAGAGACAAATGACTATATCAAAAATTTAAAAAGTCTAAAAGTAACAATCTAAAATCACACCTAGAGGGACTAGAAAAACAAAAGAAAACTAACCTAAAAGAATAATAGAAATAACTAACATCATAGCACAAGTAAATGAAATTGAAAACTAAAATTTACATAAACAATTAATTAATAAGTTTGCCTTTATAAAGGACAAACAAGATCAATAACTGCTAACTAGGTTAACAAAGCATAAGAGATCATCCAAATAAGAACAATCAGAAACAACAAAGGTGACATGACAACTAATACCACAGAAATACAAAAACAAATTTTAAAAGACTGTTATGAATAAAATTTTAAAAGATTGTTATGAATACCTTTATGCATACAAATTAAAAGACCTGGAGAAAATGAACAAATTTCTTATAAAAGATATTTACTTAAAATTGAATTAGGAAGAAATTGAAATGCTGAACAAATCAATATCTACTTCCAAAATTAAATCAGTAATAAAAATCTACTAAACAACAAGGCCTTGAAAGAGATGAATTCACAGTTGAATTTTACCAAATTTAAAACAAAGAGCTTGTACCAATTATACTACAATTTCTACTAAAACTATTACAAAAATTAAAGAAGGGAGTCCTCTGTAACTCATACTAGGAAGCTAGCATCATCCTGACACTAAAATCTGGCAAAGACAAAATATCAAAAAAATCTTATAGATCAATCAACTTTGCTAAGAATATAGAAACATCCTCAAAAAGTTAAAATGAAAACAACAACAACAAAAAGAAAACTGAATCTAGCAATATATCAAAAACTTAATTTACTATCATCATGTAGGCTTCATTTCTGAGATGCAAGTTTATTTCAAAACATGCAAACAATAAATGCAATTTATGACACAAACAAAATTAAAAACAAAAATCATATAATCAATATATGTGAAATAAAGCTTTTTATAAAATCCAACATTACTTCATGATAGAATCTCAATGAACTAGGTGTTAAAGAATCATACCACAAAATGATAAGAACCATCTATGACAATCCCATAGCCAACATCATCCTAAATGGGCAAAAGCTGGAAGCACTCTTATGGAGAACTGGACCAAGGCCAAGATTTCAGTCTCACCACTCCTATTCAGCATGGTACCAAAAGTCCTATCCAGAGCAATCAGAAAAGAGAAAGAAGTACATAGGAAAAGAAAAAGTGAAACTATCTCTTTGCTGACGATGTGAGTCTATACCTAGAAAACGCTAAAGACTCTGCCAACAGGCTTCAGGAATTGATCAATTACTTTAGTAATGTTTCAGCATATAAAAATCAATTTACAAAAATTAGTAGCATTTATATACACCAATGATGTTTAAGATGAGAGTAAAATAAAGAAAATAAGTCCATTGACAATAGACACACACACACACACACAAAATCTCAGGAATAGATCTCTACAAGGAGAACTACTAAACACTTCTAAAAGAAAACTTAGATGACACAAACAATTTAAAAGGCATTCTATATTCATGGATAGAAACAGTCAATATTGTTAAAATGTTCATACTTCCCAAAGCAATTGTAGATTCAATGCTATTTCTATCAAACTGCCAAAACCATTTTCACAGAATTAGCATAAAACCTATCCTAAAACTCATACAGAACTAAAAAGATCCCCAATAACGAAAGCAATCCTAGGCAAAATTAATAAAGCCAGAGGCATCATATTATTCAACTTTATACCATCAGGTTACATTAACCAAAACATCATGGTACTGGTACAAAAATAGACACAGAGAACATAAAAGATTTGTTACTTCATTTTCATACTGCTATAAATAACTGACCAAGATTGGATAATTTATAAAGGGAAAATGTTTAATTTACTGACAGTTCAGCATTGCTGGGGAGACCTCAGGAAACTTACAATCATGGCAAAGATGAAAGGGAAGCAAGGCACCTTCTTTTCAAGGCACCAGGAAGGAGAAGTGCAGACCCAGAGGAGAAGAGGTCCTTACAAAACCATCAGATCTTAGGAGAAATCACTCGCTATCATAACAACAGCAGGGGGGAAACTGACCCCATGACTCAATTACCTCCACCAGGTCTCTCCCTTGACATATGGGGATTACAGGGATTACAATTCAAGATAAGATTTGGGTGGAGACACAAAGCCTAACCATATCATTCTGTCCCTTGCCACTACCATATCTCACGTCCTCACATTAAAAAACACAATCATGCCTTTTTAATAGTCTCCTAAAGTCTTAGCTCATTCCAGCATTAACCAAAGTCTAAGTCCAAACTCCCATCTGAGCCAAGTCCCTTCCACCTATGAACCTATACAATCAAAAGCAAGTAAGTTACTTCCTAGTTACAATAAAGGTACAGGCATTAAGTAAATACACCTGTTCCAAATGGGAGAAATTAGACAAAAATAAAGGAGCTACAGGCCCCATGCAAGTCCAAAATCCAGTGGGCAGTCAAATCTTAAAGCTTCAAAATTATCTACTTTGACACTATGTCTCACATTCAGGTTGTACTGATGCAATAAGTGGACTTCTATGGCCTTGGGCAGCTCTTCCCCTGTGGCTTTGCAGGGTACATCCCCCCTCCCACCAGCTGTCACAGGCTGGCATTGAGTGTCTGCAACTTTTCTAGGTGCATAATGCCAGTTACCAGTGGGTCTACCATTCTGGAGTCTGGAGGATGGGTGCCATCTTTTTACAGCTCCACTAGGCACTGCCCAGTAAGAATTGTGTGTGGAGGCTCCTACCTGACATTTCCCTTCCTCACTACTCTAGCAAAGGTTCTCCAGGAGGACTCAACATCTACAGCTGAGTTCTGTCTGGACATTCCGTTGTTTCCATACATTATCTGAAACCTTGGCGGAGGTTCCTAAATCTCAGTTCTTGACTTCTGTGTACCTACAGGCTCAACAGAATCTGTAAGCTATCAAAGCTTGGGGCTTGCTTCCTCTGATGCAAAAGCCTGAGCTGTATGTTGGCCACGTTTAGCCACTGCTAGGACACAGGGCACCAAGTCCTGAGACTACACAAAGCAGCAAGGTCCTGAGCCCTGACCATGAAACCATTTTTTTCTCCTAGGCCTTTGGGCTTGTGATGGGAGGGCCTGCCACGAAAACCTCTGAAATGCCCTGGAGACATTTTTCCCATTGTCTTTGGGATTAACATTTGGCTCCTCATTACTTATGCAAATTTCTGCAGCCTGCTTGAATTTCTCCTCAGAAAATAGGTTTCTCTTTTGTATCAAACTGTTTCAAAGTTTTTATGCTCTGTTTCCCTTTTAAACATAAATTTGAATTCCAAATCATGTTTTTTTGAATGCATAAAATGGAATGCTTTTAAGAGCACCCAAGTCACATTCTGAATGCTTTTCTGCTTAGAAATCTCTTCTACCAGATACCCTAAATAATCTTTCTCAAATTCAAAGTTCCACAGATCTCTAGGGCAGGACAAAATACTGCCAGTCTCTTTGTTAAGGCATAACAAGAATCACCTTTGCTCCAGTTCCCAAGAAGTTCCTTACCTCCATCTGAGTCCACCTCAGCCTGAAATTTGTTGTCCATATCGCTATTAGGATTTTGGTCAAAGCCATTCAACAAGCTTCTAGGAAGTTCCAAACTTTTCCATATCTTTCCGTTTTCTTCTGGGCCCTCCAAACTGTTCCTACCTCTGCGTGTTACCCAGTTCCAAATTCACTTCCACATATTAAAGTATCTTTATAGCAGCACCCCACACTCTGTGGCACTAATTTACTATATTAGTCCATTTCCAGACTGGTATAAAGAACTGCCTGATATTTTATAAACGAAACAGGTTTAAATGACTCACAGTTCAGCATGAATGGGGAGGCCTCAGGAAACTTAAAATTATGGCAGAAAATGAAGGTGAAACAAGGCACCTTGTTCACAAAGTGGCAGGAAGGAGAAGTGTTGCCTTAATATGGGTTGGCTGTGTCCCTACCCAAATCTCATCTTGAATTCCCATGTGTTGTGGGAGAGACCCATTGAGAGATAACTGAATCATGGGGGTGGGTCTTTCCTGTGCTGTTCTTGTGATAATAAACAAGTCTGATAAGATCTGATGGTTTAAAAAATTGGAGTTTCCCTGAACCCTGAACATGCTCTCTCTCTCAGCTGCTGCCATTCATGTAAGACATGATATTTCTTTCATTTCCATTCACCATGATTGTGAGGCTTACCCATCCACGCAGAACTGTAAATTCATTAAACCTCTTTCTTTTGTAATTTACCTAGCTTCAGGTATGTCATGAAAATGGACTAATACACGTTCGAAGTGGGAAAAGCCCCTTACAAAACCATCAGGTATCATGAGAACTCACTCACTATCATAAAAACGGCATGAGAATAACCACCCCCATGATTCAATTACTTCCACCTGGCCTCTTCCTTGACATATGGGAATTATGGGGATTATCAGGATTACAATTTAAAATGAGATGTAGGGGGTACTCAAAGGCTAACCATATCAAAAGGGAACCTGGATATAAAGCTGCATGCATACAGTAACTTGAGATTCAATAAAGTTGATGAAATAAAGCAAGGGAAAAAGGACTCCCTATTCAGTAAGTGGTGTTGGGACAGCTGGCCAACCATTTTCAGGAGAATAAAACTGAAACTCTACTTTTCATGATATACAAAAATTGACTCAAGATGGATTAAACATTTAAATTTAAGACTTTAAAATATAAGAATCCTAGAATACCTAGAAAACACAATTCTGGATGTACAGCCTTGGGAAAGAATTTAGGACTATTAATTACCTCAAAAGTAATTACAACAAAAACAAAGATTTTACAAATAGGACCTAATTAAACTAAGGAGCTTCTTTACAGCAAAAGCAACTACCAACAAACAGCCTACAAAATGATAGGAAATATTTACAAACTGCTTCTGACAAAGATGTAATATCTAGAAGCTATAAGAAATTTAAACAATTGAAGAAGCCAAAAACAAATAACCCCTTTAAAATGTGGGCAAAACACACGAACAGACACTTTTCCAAAAGAAGACACACACACAGCCAACAAACATATCAAAAAATGCTCCACATCACTAAGCATCAGCAAAATGCTAATCAAAGCCACAGGAGATATTTTATACCAGTCAGTGACTATGATTAAAAAGTTAAAAAACAATACATGTTGACAAGATTGCAGAGAAAAGAGAACACTTATTCACTGTTTTGGAGAATGTAAATTAGTTCAGCCACTGTGGAAACAGTTAGAAGATTTCTCAAATAACTTAAAACAGAACTCCCACTGGACTGAGTAATTCTGTCCTGGGTATATATTTTTAAAAATCATTCTAATAAAAAGAGACATGTACTTGCATCTTTATCATAACCCTGGTCACATGAAATCAACCTCATTGCCCATGGATTGTACATTAAATAAAGAAAATGTGACTAAAATAGATCATGTAATACTACACACTCATAAAAAAGAAAAAAATTCACATTCTTTGCAGCAAAAGAAGTATAGCTGGAGGCCATTATGCTAAACAAACTAATGCAGGAACAAAAGACTAAATACCACATGTTCTTATTCATAAGTCGGGGGGCTAAATATTGGGTACTCATAGATATAAAGATAGCAATAAAAGACACTGTACTACTAGAGTGTGGAGGGAGAAAGTGGGGCAAGGGTTGAAACATTACCTATTGTATACTATAATCTCAAGACCTCTGTAATGGGATCAGTTGTACCCTCAACCTCAGCAGCACACCATCTGACCATGTGACAAACCTGCCCTCTACTATCTGATTTTAAAATAAAAGTTGAAATTTTAAAAAATTAAAATAAAAACAAAGGAGTGTAGATAGCCCAGAAATAGACTCACAAAAAAAGATAGGAAATTGACCTTGACAAAGAGGCAATGACAAATCAAAGAGAAAGGATATCATTGTCAATTAACAATGTAAGAAAAATTTGACATCCATAGGCAAAAAAATAAATCTAGACATAGATTTTTTATGCTTCATTATAATTAAAATGGATCATAGATCTAGATGTAGAATGCAATATTACAAACCTCTAAAAGAAAACACAGGAGGAAATCTTTGTGAAGTTTAATTGGTTATGAGTTTTTAGATATAATGCAAAAACTGAATCTGTGGCAAAAATAAATAAAAAACAAGGTAAATTAGACTTTCGTAGAATTTAAAAACTTTTAACCTGTGAAAGATACTGTTAAGATAGTGGAATGAGTAGTCACAGATGGGGAACAAATATTTTCAAAGGACATATATGATAAAGAACTTGAGAACTTGTACACAATATATACAAAGAGCACTTAAAACTTAGCACTCAACATGACCCAATTAAAAAAATGTACAATCTATCTGAACAGATACATCAACAAAGAAAAAAAACAACATAAGACAAGTCCCAACTGAAGGACATTCTACAGAAATCTGACCAATATCTCTCAAAGCTGTCGATGTCATCTAAGGACAGTCTGAGTAACTAAGGAGCCCAAGGAAACATGATGGGTAAGTGTAATGTGATATGTTAGATGAGATGCTGGGACAGAAAAATATGTTGGGTAAAAACTTCAAAAAGTTGGGAAAAACCCTAAGAAAAACTTCATAAAGTATGGACTTTTATTAATAATAATGTATTAATATTTATTCATCAATTGTCAACAAAAGTTCCATACGCATGTAAGAGGTCAGTAACAGGTACCCCTATGTGAGAGGATAGATGTGAACTCTCTGTACTGTAGTCTCGATTTTTCTGAAAATCTAAAACTCTTCTAAAATTAAATTATTATAAAACTGCTATTTGATACCAAGACAGGGTAACTATAGTCAGCAATAATTTATTATACATTTTATAATAGCTGAAGGGAGTGTTTGTAACACAAATAAATGATGAATGCTTAAAGTGATGAATACCCCATTTACCTCGATATGATCATTACACATTATATGCCTGTATTAAAATATTTCATGTACCCCCTAAATATATACACCTACTATGTACCCATAAAACTTACAAATTAAAAATAATTGGTAGTAAGAGGCCAAAATGGCTAAGTAGAAGCAGCTTCAGTCTGTGGCTCTCACCGAGAAGAACATAAACGATGAGTGAATTCTGCATCTTCAACTGATGCAGCTTCTCTGATAGGGACTAGTGGTTGGTGCTACCCACAGAGAGCAAGAAAAAGCAGGGTGGTACAATGGCCCACCTGGGAGCTATATAAGGCAAATGGATACTCCCTCCCCTAGCCAAAAGAGGTGGTGAGTTATTGTGCTGCCCACTTGGAAAGGACACTTTTTACACAGACCTTTGCAATCCACAGATCAGGAGACTGTCTCATGAGCCTACACCATAAGGGTCTTGGGTTCTGAGCACAGAGAGAGCTGTGCAGACTTAGGGTGGACTCTGGAGTCAGCAGCTGAATATCCAAAGGTCAGCAACCTCAAAGATCAAAAGTACATAAATCCAAAACGTTGAGAAAACATCAACACAAAATGCTAAAATCTCCAAAAATTACAGTGGCCTCTTTTCTACCAAACTATTGTAGCACATCTCCAGCAAGGGCACAGAACTGGGCTGAGGCTGAGATGGATGAACTGACAGAAGTAGGCTTGAGAAAGTGGGTACTAACAAATTTCACTGAACTAAAGTATTATGTTCTAACCCAATGCAAAGTATTTGTCTAATTAGACAGATTCTAATAGACCCTTGTCATTTACAGATCTTTGTAACTCAGCTATAATACTTATAAATCTAGCTGTAGAATTATAAGATCTTAAAGATATGCCAATATTTGCACATTATTGCAACACATACCTATTTATATCTCCTTGCTGAAATTTATTAAATATATATAGGACATCAATTAGCTATTATGGGGTTGTTACTTTTAGAGAGACAAGTGGCAAGTCCCTCAAAGGAAGTATATTGGAATTTTTGAGATGACAGATGCCAAAGTCATATTGCCTTATTTTGAATCCCCACTTCATTTTTTATTACAGAGAAAATACTTATTACTATGAAAAATTTCTGTGTTTTGGTTTCCTCATTGTCAAATGTGTAGAATAAGATAACCTAACATAATCAAATCAAACCTATCTCAATCAACCTTATAGGTTGTTGAGATAATCATTTGAAGTAATACATAGAACACACGTAAAATAGTTCCTAGTGCATAGTGCGAATAAGTATTCACTGTTATTGAAGGCAAAGATCTTGATTCAGTCATCTATACTAGTGCCTGATAATGTTTGGCTTATAGTATGTGTTGAGTCTATGTTGTTTGAAAGAATAAGTGCACAAGTTTTAACTCATTATTGAATGAATAAATACACATTATCCTAACACTCTTTTTTGATGGACAGCAAACAGTGTATTCAAGAAGTTGATAAAATTCAAATACTTCATTTTAAACTACAAGTTAAAGATATGTTTTAGAAGCTTTTGAAGAAATATCTGATACTATAAGCTTCTTATTTTTATAAGATATAACTGTTATACCCAAGCAAGTTAGAAGGAAAGCGCCACACTCTGAGTTCCAATTGGGAGTCCTTTATTGCTGGCACTCAAAATCTCTCGGCCCTGAAGAAGGGGTTTGATTCCTTTTTATATCTTGCTTAAGAGAGGGGAGGGGGAGCCTAGCTGAAGCAGAATTTACAGAAGCAGAACAAGCAAGTTAGATAAGGAGGCTGGTAATCAGGAGGCAGGAGGTTCCCATGATTGTTGATTACTAAGGAGAGTATACACAAGTGGTTCCCATGATTGCTGGTTACCAAAGTGGGTATTCAGTACTTGCCATACAATCAATCAAGGGGGTATTCACAATAGCAAGTGGGCTTGTCAGGCAGGATATGGTTACAATGGTTATATGCCTCGATAGTTCTAAGCACAGCATGACCCAGCCCAGGAGCATGACCCAGCCCAGGAGCATGACCCAGGTATGCACTCAAGGGAGAAATGGTGGGAGGGGTGAGGCTGAGGTTAAGATGGAGTCTGTCTGGCTCTCAGCAAGATGGAGTCTGTCAGGCTAACACAGGGTAGGTTAGCACATAACAAGCTTCTTATTTTTATGTATATAAAAGGTATCTTCTTTTTAGTTATACTTTACACTCTGGGATACACATGCAGAACGTACAGGTTTGTTACATAGGTATATACATGCCAGGGTGGTTTGCTGCACCCATCAACCCATCATCTACATTATTTCCCCAAATGCTATCCCTCTCATAGCCCCCCATCCCCTGAAGGGCCTGGGTGTGTGATGTTTCCCTCCCTGTATCCATGTGTTCTCATTGTTATTCTAACACTCTTATGGAAGAATTACAATGTTAAAAGCCTAAATTCTTAAAAAGTAGAATATATTGTGTCTTTTTCTTGATATGGACTTACAATATCTTGACCTTTTACTGCTTCTTGACTCTAAGTAACTCCACATAGTTTCTCAAATGAAGAAAGCTACAGGCAACCTCTCCGGAAAATTTTATGAACGGTGTCATTTATATAAATCTGACTAACTTGAACAAACATAAGGTAAAGGATCTGCTACATTTTTTTAATCTCACAAATCATTTACACACTAAAGATGTGGGCTTGTTTCTGAAGACTGAATATTGTTATATCTAGTAAAATTATAATGTTTTCACAAGTTAAGTAAGTAGTACCCATTCACATCTAACTAAATCTGATCAAGCTGAAGAATTACAAGGAGACCTCATCACCTGAATATGTGGATAAAATAATTGATTTACTTAAAAAGAAAATAAATGACTTTAAATTTTGGGTAATAATCTGTTAATTACCAGCAATACTAAAAGTCAACTCCTTTTTATTGAAATTTTGTGCATACCCAGAAAAAACACATGTGGCTAATTTGTCTTGTGTCTCACTTCAGAAAAGCCTTCAAATTCATTTATATGCATGACCCTCACATATTTTGCATCAATATACAAGAGATCCACTCTTTCTGTTTTTTTCTGTTGCTAACTGAAAAACTGCATAATAGATGATTTCTCAGATCAGCTGGTACATTGTTTTTAAGTTAAATTCTCTTTTGAGTAAAAAATATTGACAAGAAATAAATGAAATTTTATGGTTTGGCTAGTAAAGATATTTGACAAATGCAGATTTTAAACTCAGGACTATATTTTGAGTTGGGATAATATATTTGGGTCTCCAAAGAGAGGATTGTTGTTTGGTATTAAGTAAAACAGGTCAGTTATAAAAGGAACATGGAGAAAATGAATGAATAAGATTGAAGGAAAGTATAGTCCTTGTTTTGTTGATAGGACTCAGGATGACAGAGGTCGGTTAGGGTGAGGCTAATTACTATAGAATCATTTAATCATGTAACCGTAAATGATCCAATCTAGCAAGCAAGAAAGAGCAGTACTGTTCCAGGTAGAAAGGAGGTTCAAATTGTGTGAATAGTGGTAACATTGTTCCTGAATATAAATTTATTCTCAGCTGGGCTTTTGCCTGGAAATAATATGGCATCAGAATAAAGAAGAGGATTTTACTTTCTGATGGGCAAGAATAGATGATATATCAGGGCAAAAATCCAAGAGAACAGTAACTAGTAGAACTTTTTTGATTTACTGCAGAAATAGAAGGCTAGGACAGGGAGACAAAGCAGAAATTCTATCCTAGAAAGGTAAACAGGGGATGCAAGTTCATATGCAAATAAGCATAGTGGATGAGTGATATACAAATTCAAATGAAATCCCAGAAAATAACCTCCAAAGAAACATGAATTCAAAATCATATAATTTATTTCACTTTTTACACTTCTCTAACTTTTTTAATATAACTTTTTTTTTTCTAGTAAAGACTATATTTGGGCCAGGTGTGGTGGCCCATACCTGTAATCCCAACACTTTGGAAGGCCGAGGTGGGCAGGTTACTTGAGGTTAGGAGTTTCAGCCTGGCCAACATGGTAAAACTCCGTCTCTGCTGAAAATGCAAAAATTAGCCACGCATCGTGTCACATGCCTGTAATCCCAGCTACTTGAGAAGCTGAGGCAGGAGAATCGCTTGAACACAGGAGGTGGAGGTTGCAGTGAGCTAGAATCGTACCATTGCACTTCAGCCTGGGTGACAGAATGAGACTCGGTCAAAAAAAAAAAAAAAAAGACGAGACTATACTTGCTGAAGGTCTTATATAGTCTGAAAGACTATGTAGCTGAAGCCCAACAAAGTGATTTAAACAAGTGAGGATATTTATTTCTGTCATAAAAATAGGTCATGAGTAAAGCAGGACAGGACTGTTAAAGTGGTTCACTGAAGAGAGGGAACTTAGCCTTCTTTAATTTGTATGCTTTCATTTGTGCCTACTTTTGTCTTCTACATTACTACATATCTGCCGCTTATCCAGCCCTTCTGTTTAATCTTTATTCACAAAGAAAGAAAGAGGGACAAAGTCCTCATAGTCAAATAATTAGTGCTTTTATTCATGAAAGAACACCCTGTTTTATGCACTTTTGCATATAACTCTTTGGCCCAAACTGGGTAACATGGTCACCCTTAATTGTAATAGTAGAGAGGGATTGAGGTGGGCCAAGTTCTAAAATGGCTCCTAAGAGCCCCACCTTTTGATGTATAAGCCATCTATCAACTCCTCCCCACTGTGTGAGCAGGATCTGTGACCAGGATGGGAAAACTATTCTCCTGGATCGCTTTTTTTTTTTTTTTTGAGACAGTCTTGCTGTGTCACCCAGGATGGAGTGCAGTGGCACCATCTCAGCTCACTGCAACTTCTACCTCCCGGGTTCAAATGATTCTCTTGCCTCAGCCTCCCAAGTAGCTGGGATTAAAGGCATGTGCCAACTAATTTTTGTATTTTTAGTAGAGATGGGGTTTCACCGTGTTGGCCAGGCTGATTTTGAACTCCTGACATCAGCTGTTCCACCCGCCTCAGCCTCCCAAAGTGCTAGGATTATAGGTATGAGCCACAGGGCCAGCCTTGATCACTTTCTTATGTGGCAGACTGAAGAAGGATTTTCCTGGAGCTATGAAGAAGTAATCTGCTGTGGTGAGAGAGGACTTAAGGGTGACATCTGGGAGCTGAACCAGCAATAGATAGAGAAGCTTAGTCCAATAACCACAGAAAACTGAATTTTGCTGGTAACTTAAATGAGCTTGAAGGGGATGCCCAGCCCCAGATGAGAATGCAGCCTAGCCAACTTCTAGATTTCAGAATTATGAGATTTGGAGTAGAGAACATGGTTGTGCTTTTCTCAACTTTCTAACCTACAGAAATAGGGAGATAGTACATGGTGTTGCTTTCATCAGTTAACTGTGTGGTTATTTGTTATGAAGCAATAGATTACTAATACAGGAATTTATTACTTTAACTAGACACTTTGCTGCTCCAAGCAAAATTGCTTGATGAGAAGTAGGAGGTAATAGATACTGGGAAGCAAGTAAATACCTATGTCTAAAAGGTTTTGTACATTTGGTTGTCCCATTCATTTGTGCTAAACCAAATCGCTAGCCAGTGTTGAGATTTTTGTTTGGATTTTTAAGAGTTACTTATTAACATTTTAGACTGTGTGCTGTTTATTCTCTTCATTTTTTCTTAGTGTTTTGTTTTTCTGTTTTTGTTTGTCTCTCTTACTGGCTGGGTGTGGTTGTTCATGCCTGTAATCCCAGCACTTTGGGAGGCTGAGGCAGGAGGACAGCTTGAGCCCAGAGTTCAAGACCAGGCTGGGCAACATCAGAAGATCCCACTTCTACAAAAAAATTGAAAACATTAGCCAGGGACGGTGGTACACGCCTATGGTCCCAGCTACTTGAGAAGCTGACCTGGGAGGATTGCTTGGGCCTGGAAGGTTGAGGCTGAAGTGAGCAGCGTTCAAATCACTACAGTCCAGACGGAGTGAGACCCTGTCTCAGAATAAATAAATACATAAATACTCTCCTTGACTTATTTTTTATAGACAGAGTCTCATTCTGTTGCCCAGGCTGGAGTGCAGTGGCATGATCTTGGCTCATTGCAACCTCTGCTTCCTGGGTTCAAGCAATTCTTTTGCCTCAGCCTCCCAAGAAGCTGAGACTATAGATGTGCACCACCAAGCCCGGCTAATTTTTGTATTTTTAGTAGAGACATGGTTTCACCAGATTGGCCAAGTTGGTCTCGAACCGCTGACCTCGTGATGCGCCCCCTCCCAAAGTGCTGGGATTATAGGGGCATGAGCCACCATACCTGGCCAATGTTTCTTTAATGCTATGGAATTTTTCTGTTTGTTCCAATTGTCATATTACACCTGCCAATATTTCATATGTGAATGTAATGAATAAGTGAATGAATCAAAGAATAATTAAATGCATTATTAATTAAAGATAGCTAGGCTCATGATATTTACGATAAAATGACTAAACTAGTAGCTATCAGCTTGTGTGGATACACTGTATGTAAGAGTTATTAAAAAGGCTAGAGACAATAGCTGATTTAATGTTACAGTTTTACAATCACTTTAATAAACAATATTCTGAAATGATTAGTATAAATAGCTTTAGAGAAAGCTTTGGACTACAGGAAACATTTGTTTTCTCCTTATGAAGTTCAGCAGGCATCCTTTTGCCTCAGAAGGCAGGTAGGAATGTCTGCCCCTCTTAAGGAGAAGTGCAGCTGGAATTCATGTGGTGGTTAATGTAGGGCACCACCAATTTAATTAGTTTAACCACTTGAGTCCTGTTGAATGAGCCTAGTACATGGGGTTAATCACTTATCAGTGGGAAAGTATGAGACACATGTGCAGGTATAGCACTATCATTCAGCAGGTGATAGTCTGAGTTATGCGCTCTGCCCTGCCCACTGGGTGGCAGAGCCAGTGAAGCATTCAGCCATTGAATTTCCTGGCTGTTTAACTGATTCACATACTACTCAGGAAGAATTAGCCTTGCGAATTTCTTCTTCTACTTTTTCTCAAATGAATGCATCTTGTTTGTTGATTGTATTTAAGATGGGTTTTCTCCCAGATTTCTATAGGCACTTATTTTACTTTCTTCATTGTCCTTAGAGAAAAACATACAATCATTGTTGACCCCTGGGAAATGTTAAAAAGGAACCTTTAATTGATATTTAATGCCAAGTTGTCACCAAATATGAATATGATAATACCTTTTAAGTATTGGAAAGTGAATAAAGCTCCAAAACATTTGTTCAACTCTTTCATATGAGATACCAATTTCAGAAACTGTGGCAGATTCTTTATGTTACAAAAAGTGTTTTACAAACAGTTGTTTTGTTACATAAGGCAGTCACTGGATAATGACTAAATGCTACTTCTATTCACAAGCATATACAATATAAAGCTGACTAATATCAGAACAGTTATTAGATATAAATGCTAACACAGAGAGTCAAACATTTTGATATATTCAGAAAAATCAGTTTACATTTAATCAAAGGAATTCCTCCTTCCAGAATTGTTAAACCTGTTATAACCAAATGTGTACCATAATAATATGAACATGCAAGAATTAGCCTACTTTAGAGCTTGAGGGAAATTGTGAACCCTTAATTTGCACTGAGGTACACATTTAGCAATCTTGGCATGTGATAAAAGAATTGAGTCTCATCTGTGGATAATTTTTGTCAAAGACAGACAGCAAATTGGAAGTAAAGCATGTGATGATGTGTTAGACCCAGGTAACCTTTCTTTCAGCTCACCATAGAGAAAGACTACTCACTATAATCAGATGAAAATATTTTATTTCTTGAGTATGATACACAATCCTTTCAATATTTCTCACTTTGTCATAGAGCTAGAATAAGGAATTTATGGTAAGAGATGGAATTTCCCACTAAAAACTAAGATTGGTTCAGGTTGATTTTACAATATTCGTGGATCTATATAGTAACTGCAGACATTAAAGTTGAGCATCAATACTCCCTGTTCTTTTCTCTTCAGTTTGCTTCCCTGGCCACTTAACAATAAGTGTCATCCTATGACTGACTACAGACAATGACAAGTGTGTAGAAATTGTGTCATTTCCGACAGCAAACGTTTAATTGTTGGAACTTGATTTTTCCACCTTCCTTTCCCTGCTCCTTCAACTGGGAAGTCGTTTATTATCGTCGATTTAGTTACAGTATGTGGAGCCACCATCAGCCTGCATCACTGACTCTGTAGAGAAAGCTGTTGCCCTGGACATTTTCCAAGTTCACAACAGACTTTAAATTGTTGAGAAGTAAAGTTTGTTGTTACTATTTTTTATACGACAAAGCTTTTGAACCTTTGTGTATGTGTTACTGCAGTATACCCTATTCTACTCTGACTGATAAACTGTCAACTCTGCATGAATCTTTTGATTATGCTGGGGAAAAAAATAACTTTTTTTTAACAACAACTATAAATGTTATTAGAAAATTTCACCATCCTAATTTAAGCTGTATTCATTTTAAACTGAATTATACTTTTTTTCATTGTTTAGAACTATCTATGCAACCAATATTTGAGCACATGTCAGATATATTTTCTGAATGCTATTGCTGAGATATCAGTCTCCTCTGAATGTGACAGAAAACAGTAATGCTTAACAACTCATCATTTGCAATTTACCTTGTACATATAAGCTGACACAAGACTCTAATTATTTTGTATTTAGAAGCATTAGAGTTTAAGTACTCTCTTTACCCAAGTCTCCTTCGTTAAGCAATTCTTAATGAAATTTTTGCATGCAAGCTTCATGGTTTAAATATCCTCTTTCCAGAGAACACCACTTATGACTTTTTTTTTTAACCAAGATTAGTGCCATGATGCAGACTCTTATAGAAAATTGGATCACCTACTGGGAAGCAGGCAATGAGAACATCACCTCTAAGGGAGTTAGAGCACTGTTAGATCCTGGCATGCAATTGTGTTGAAATTGTTAAAACTTTTGCTGGAGATGAAGTAGGACAGAATATCAGCAGAAGGGAATGTGCTCAAATATAAACAATCAGGATTTTGAGAAGTATGAGAGAAATAATATTTAGAAGAATATGCCATCTAATGGCTATTGAATCAAGTATTTGTATAAGACAAAAATAGGCAGAGGATAATAAATCACCAATAAAATAAATTAATATAAGGCAAAGCATAAATAGCAAAGGACATTTTTGGTAATATATAAAGAAACTAATCTCCTGTAGCTAGAGACTGGAAAAAGCTGAAGACCAAGCTCAAGACTTAATTATAAGAGAAACATTGCTTCAGATAAGTTGATTCTCAATAATAAGGTTTTTTATGTATTT
The DNA here is from genome assembly GCA_963573385.1 of Cacajao melanocephalus. Lineage (NCBI taxonomy): Eukaryota > Metazoa > Chordata > Mammalia > Primates > Pitheciidae > Cacajao > Cacajao melanocephalus. Next base: position 44,722 of record CAUYLG010026692.1, read on the forward strand.
TATGTAAAGAGCCTCAGTTCAAAAGAATTATAGGGTGAGAACTTACTGGTGAATGAAGCTGAAAATATTCCATCCCTAAGTTTTTTTTTTTTTTTAAATATGTCTGGTCCTATAGAATCAGTGATTTTCTTCTTATTAAAGTCTGGTAAGCCCTTCTCCTCTTAAAGCCGTGCAAAGGCATCTGTCTTAAAGAACAACATACATCATCCTTAAGATCTAACTCTAACTCTTCTTTGGAAACAATATAAATATCCCATGCCAGTTGCTATATAGTTGAATCAAGAAAGTGCTTGGACTACTAACAGAAGAAAGTGATTAGCCAAAGGGGCTGGAGTACCAAGGCAACATGTGTTAGCAGAATCTTGGGGATGATGTATGTGACTGAATCCTGAAGTTATTGGATCAATGAGAATAGAACTTAAAGTCGAATAGGGAGAGTTTGAAATATGTGGATAACCTATCCTGATACAGAATTTAATACCCTGAGAAACAGTGAAAATATGTTATTATGTTGACACTTGGAATCTTGGGAAAAGTGATGACCCACAGTAAGTGAAAGGAGGGGAAAAAAAAAGATCACAAAGTGAGCATACTAATGGGGACATACTACATAAGGCGAGAAAACTCATTAGTTGATGTTTTCTTTTAGAAGATTCAAAGGAAGCTCTGTGTACACCAAAGCAATAGGGATGCATTGATAAGAATTTCACTAGTATCATTAAGCTCAATTGTCATTGTTCTCTTTAGGTTAGGGCTAAAAGTAGGAGATGGCATTATAGAATTGTACTCAGTGATTACAAAGGACATGGCAGCATTTTAAAGTATTAGAGGTCAGACAGATATGTTTAACTATTAAAGTCAAGGAGATTACAATTATTATTAAGATTGGGATTTGGTGGTCTTGACATATGGAGAGCAAAAGAGATAATTAATAGACTATGCCTTCCTAGGATCAAGATACATTGGCTTTCATCAGGAGCCTGTTAAATCTATATATCAAAAGCATTCCAGGATGGATGATCAAAAGGCTGAGGGAAGGCACTCCTAAAAGTAGTCAAATCTCTTTTCTGGCTTTCAGTTTACGTTTGAACTTCTCAGATCTAGAATCTGTTGACAGAAGAAAAGGATGGAACCCCTATAAGAATAAACAACCATGACACAGCACTGACATTCCCCAGAGAACATGTGGACATTCACTTAGTTAACTGTGCCCAAATGAAGGGGGAATATCCACACATGTTTAAGAACTATGGACATAGTCCAACTTGACACTGATAACCTTGAATGCAAATCATCATTATGATTCTCTTATTAGAATGAGAGTCAAATAAAGACCAAGTAGTAAATGGATTCATAGTCCAAATCTAGGTCATAAGGCACACAGTGGTCCATAGATTGGTGTATATGTATTTTATATGACAAAAATTTCCAAGGTCTACATTTTTCTAACAAGTCTCAGTTTAATTTGAGGAATGCAGGACAAACAGGCATCTTATTTCTGCATTCCTATTCTGTTTATGTAGGTAAAATTAGCTTTCTTCTGTAAAATGCAGATTATGTATAATATATAGCTCATATCTAAAAGTTCTAAATACTGTTAATAGTCTAGATTTGGTGTTTATAGAAACTACAAAAACTCATTATTTGGAATTACAAAACCATGGTGACACTGAATTTATTTATGGTATGCATTTCTGGTAATACATTCAAGAAACTTAAAATCAATTTGCAGATCTTGATTGGAGAAATTAAATTCATTACAGGGTGATGAGAAGGCAGCAGTAATAGGGAAGATTGAGGATAGTACCAGTTCTGTTTAAGTGGGTAATAAATGAAAAGAATAGGAAAGCTTTATAAAAACTTAAAGAATACAGGTTTTCTACACAGCTTTCTGTAGAAAAATAGCCATTAAAATGGAAATTCTTAGACCTATAAAGTACAAAATTCTTTAGGACGTAGCATGTATAAAAATATGTGTTTCCAAACAAGAGACATAGGATTTAAAACAATATAATAAGTTTAATAAATTGGCATATAATTTATAATGATCACACAAACTTTCTTGTGGGTATTGCAAGTTGGGAATCAACTAGATATCTCTTGCTGTTAGAGTTAGGGTGAATATTGGAAAGTATGATTTATGAATATGATTAGATCTGTAATTACTGATACCTTTGCCTGATTTATTAATTGTAGGATGTGGGCTAGGAGTTAATGTAATAATACTGATATATTGTTATAACATAAATATAAACTAATTTTTAACTTGAAATTAGTTAAGCTATCCAAGTATAATAAACTTTACATAACTCTTTTTCCAAAAACTTTCAAAATATTTGAAACAACATTATTTGGAAGCATTTTTTTTTCAAAATTTTTACTACTCCACAAACAGTATGTGATAAAGATAACATGTCTCATAAGAGAATTATATAATCCAGGTGGCATAAAAACAAGTACGTTTTCTTTTCTTTTTATTTGAAAACATATTTATGTCATACATATATATATGCATATGTATACACACATATATATACACATACATATATACACATATACATATGTATGATCCCATTCATTCATCATCAGAAATAATATTACAGTGGTGTATTAGTGAGTGATTACAATTACCTCAAGTATTGCTATAAAGAAATACTTGAGACTGGGTAATTTATAAAGAAAATATGTTTAATTATCTCATGGTTCCACAGGCTGTACAGGAAGCATGATGCTGGCATCTACTTGGCTTCTGGGGAGGCCTCAGGAAACTTCACAATCATGGCCAAAGGCAGAGGGGGAGAAACCATTTACATGGTTGGAGCAGGAGAAACAGAGAGATAGGAGGGAGGTGCTACACACTTTTAGATTATCAGATATTGTAAGAACTAGATCTTATACAGTATCAAGGGGGAAAGGGGCTAAAACATTTGTGAGAACTCCATTCTCATAATCCAATCACCTCCCACCATGGGATTGTAATTCTACATGAGATTTGGTGAGGACACAGAACCAAATCATATCAGGTGGTGATATAACAATTCTAGTAATTGCTTTATATTGGATATATCCAAGATCAAAATGAAAAGCATTATAAAAGTTGTTTTCCTTTGAAACATGCAAACACGATGATTTTATTTCCATTTTACTAAAAATAAACTTATTTTATGCCTAGGAATACAGCTAACCAGGGAGGTGAAGGATTTCTACAGTAAGAATTACAAAGCACTGGTCAAGGAAATCAGAGATGGCACAAACAAATGAAAGAACATTTAATGCTCATGGATAGGAATAGCCAATATGTATGAAATAACAATACTGCCAAAAGCAATATATAGATTAAATATTACTCCTGTCAAACATCCAGTAACATTCTTCACAGAACTGGTAAAAAAACAAAAACAAAAACAAAATCAAAAAAATTTATTTTGAAATTTATATGGAACTCAGAAGGAGCCTAAATGACCAAGGGAATCCTAACCAAAAAGAACAAAGCTAGAGAGAAAACATTACCCAACTTCAAACTATACTATAAGGCTACAGTAAGCAAAACAGCACGGTATTTGTATAAAAACAGACACATAGACCAATAGAAAAGAATAGAGAGCCCAGAAATAATACCACACCCCTACAACTATTTGACCTTTGACAAAGTCAACAAAAACAAGCAATAGGGGAAGGATTTCCAGTTCAATAAATGGGGTACTGGGATAACTAGTTAGCCATATGGAGAAGATTGAAATCGGAACCCTTCTATACATCACTTACAAAAATCAAATCAAAGTAAATTAAAGACTTAAATGTAAATCCTAAGACTATTAAAAACCCTGGAAATTAACCTTAGAAGTACTATTCTGGGCACTGGACCTGGCAAAGATTTCATAACAAAAAAGCCAAGAAGCCAAAAACAACTGCAACTAAAACAAAAATTGACAAGTGAGACTTAATAAATGAAATAGCTTCTACACAGCAAAATAAATTATCTACAAAGTGACCAGACAACCTAGAGAATGGTAGAGAATATTTTCAGGCTATGCATCTGATGAATGAAAATCTATGAGTAACTTAAACAAATAAACAAACAAAAAACAACCTATTAAAAAGTATGTAAACAACATGAACAGATGCTTCTCAAAGGAAGAGATACCTGCATCCAACAAACATTTGAAAGAATGCTCAACATCACTAATTGTTAGAGAAATTAAAATGAAAACCACAATGAGATACCATCTCACATGAGTCAGAATGACTATTATTAAAAAGTCAAAAAAATAACAGGTCCTGGTGAGATTGTGGAGAGAAAGAAATGATTATAGCCTGCTGGTGGGAATGTAAATTAATTCAACCATTGGGGAAAGCAGTTTAGCAATTTCTCAGAGAACTGAAAACAGAATTGCCACTGTACTCAGCAATCCCATTATTGGGTATGTACCCAAAGGAATATAAATCATTCTACCATAAAGACACAAGCCTACGTATGTTCAGTACAGCAGTATTCACAGTAGGAAAGATATGGAATCAACCTAAATGCTCATCAATAATAGATTAGATAAAGAAAATATGGCACATACGCACCATATAATACTATGCAGCCATTAAAAAAAACAACAACAGCAATAACTGAGAGCATGTCCTTTGCAGCAGCATGCGTGGATCTGGAGGCCATTATCCTAAGTGAACTGACACAGAAGCAGAAAATCAAATACCACGTGTTCTCACTTACATGTGAGCTAAACATTCAGTACACATGCGCACAAAAAAGTAACAACAAACACTGGGGCCTACTTGAGGCTGGAGGGTGGGAGCAGGGTGAGGACCAAAAAACTATGTATCAGGTACTATGCTTATTACCTGAGTGATGAAATAAAATAATCTATACACTAAACCCCAGTGACACACAATTTGCCTATATAACAAACCTACACATGTACCCCGAACATAAAACAAAATTAAAATAAATAGAATAAAAATTTTAAAAACATTATTTATAAACAAATTTTAAAATCTGCTTATTTTTGCAATGTTGCAAAAACATTCTAAGTAACATGATATGACACGGTAATTTAGAGTAATGCTTTTGAAAACAATAATGCCTCCTATTACACTATTTTAATTATGTAAGCAAAACAGGTTTACTTTATATATTTTATATTCATATTTAGTTGCTCTTACTTTAATAAGACTACAAACTTTATTACTTTAAAAATAATTTTTAAGTAACTTTCTTTATAGTAAATAAATGTTACACCAATTACTGATGCAAAGTAAACATCTTAATAAAGATATATGAAAGCATATGAAATTCCAATTTTTCACAAGTATATTATAGCAGAAATATTTTAGTATTTTATATTTTAAGAATCCTATAAAATTTGGAAACCTGAAACCCTTTCTCTGAATGATAGATTATAGGTGGTATATTTGTAAAAATATCTTTTAAAAAAATTAACACTATAAAAATACATTAATTTGATATAGCCATATGCGTCTATCTTATACATAAAGTTTAACATATTGGAAATTGTATGTAATGTACATAAAACTATCAGTCCTAAAATGTATCTGCATGGTTCTAAAAGATACCAAGAAACACAAGGTAGGGATTGGTGAAGAAGGCATTATTTCCATCAGCTAATTATCTGTTATTTGAGGGAGTATATTTTCTTTCAGCTTCTGTAACTCTTTCAGACTTCTCTTATTCATTTGCTATTCTTGCTTAGAGTCTATTTTTGAGACCCTTTCTCCAATCACTTAATAAAAACATATAAATCTCTCTATTTGTGTATTCCTCTGAATGATATCACACATTTTTCAGAGTTTTAATTATTACATCTATGAAACTGAGCCCCTAAATTGTACCTCCATACATGATTATTATCATTGGCTGAAGTTTCCTATCTCCAGTTTCTTACAAGAAATTTCTACTTGAATACTATACTCTCAACTCAAAAAAGTCTGAAATCTAATTTACAATTTTTCTTCTCAAGCCCACACCTTCTTTTTCAATATTCTGTTAAACTCAATTCCTTCCTTAAGCATTTAACACATTCTCTCATTTAAAAAAATATTTCTTGACTATTCTCAATGCCACTAATTATTCTAGCAATTTTAATATATCTTTCTGGCTTGCAAAAAGCCATTAATAACTAACGCTTATATAATACCACTAAAATTATTCAGTATTAATTTGGTGCCAGTAGGATAACGATAGGTAATTTTCTCTCTTAGAGAGTAGGTGAAAAACCACAAATCTGTGGTGAATACTTTTGTATAAAAGTGACAGTTTAACGTGGTTCAAAACCTAAATCATGGATTTAGACATCGATTCAGTAATAGAAGTAGATATTGGGAAATGAATATTTTATATGCATCAATATAAAAATGTTTGCTATTATATATGCAGAAAACTTCAAAATATATTTTATTAATATCCAACTATATGTCAAACATTATTCTAAGTACTGAGAGCACTATAAAAAGGTAAAAAATAAATACCAAAATCTTTGCCCTTATTTAGACTATTTCATATTTCTAGAAATTTTAGGCTAATTTTAAATTTTAATAAATATACTTGTTAGTCTCACTTTTAAGTGTTTATAATTCTAGGGTATTGTTTAGTTCTGTCTCATAGTGGAAATAAACAAATACCAGAACTAATATATATATATTTAAATAACAGATATATATATCTGCTATGTATATACATATATATACACATTTTGATTTTACAAATATTTTCAAATCAAATATTTGTAAAATCAAACTGTAATATATGTTTAAATAACAGATAGCTATATAAATATATAGACCTATATATAAATATATAGATCTATATAAATATATAAATCTATATAAATAAATAATATTTATATAGCTGTTATTTAAACATATATTACAGTTTGATTTTACAAATAATATAGTTTTATTTCAATGAATTTTTGAAAGTTAAACTGTTTCCTAAAATTTCAAACATCGTATGTATTCAGTTATTTTGAATGTTTGGCCTTTATAAAGCTTAACAGTATTGAGATAATATTTTAGGTTTCATTCTTCATGTGGATGATGAAGGCTTACACAGGGAAATTTTGTCTTCCAAGGGTAAAGGATATGTAACTATCTGTATGTCATTGCTCATAAAAAAGGAAGGTCATGAGATTCTACTTAACTTAGTGGATATCAGAGCATAAAAAGTATTAAGAAAACAATTATTCTAACGATGCTTAGTAATTGTTTTCTTTACAATTGTCAAGGAAACCTTGGGCTCAGTCATGCACACTGGGAGTTCTGATTACTTTGGAAGTCAAAGACTGAATGATCATTTGACCTCTGGAGTTAAAGTCCAGCCTGGGCAAAACTGCAAGATTCCCTTCTCCCAACTCCTTTTGATCTCTCATTATATATATATATATATATATATATATATATATATATATTATAACATATAGCTAAGTAATAATTATATACATATATGTACATACATGTTATATTATATATAATTTATTACTTAGCTATATGTTATATTATGTATATATAAAAAGCAATTGAAGAAAATATGAGTGAAATAATCATTTCTACCAAAAATTTTTTTTCAGAGTCAGGGCCTCACTCTGTTGCCCGGACTGGAGTATAATGGTACATTCATAGCTCACGGCAGCTTTGAACTTGAAGCACAAGTGTTCTTGCCTCAGCATCCTGTTTGCCTGGGACTACAGGCATGCACAACCACACCTGGCTAATTTTTTAAATTTTTTGTAGAGACAAGATCTTGCTATGTTGCCCAAGCTGGTCACACACTCCTCAGTTCAAGTGATCCTCCTGCCTCAGCTTCCCAAAGTGCTGGATTACAGGCATAAGCTACCACACCTGGTCAAAATTTTCAAATCAAATAAAGAACTACAAATATGTAACATGGATTTTAAGATAATCTTATCAGATACAAACACAAATATAGTATTAACAAAATATAACATATATTCAACAGATAGAAATTGTAAATTTTCCTAACATGTATGCGAATAATACTTTTGGATATAATTGCTTACATTAAATCTAAAATATAGTGTGATAAAATTAAATAGAACTTGTGTGTACGAGTATTTTACTAGAGCCCAAATTTTGGATTGGACCAATTGAATTTAAAAAATTAAGCTACAAACTTTTTTATAATTTCTTAATTTGTGTTTATCATATCTTAAGTTTAGAGAGTACTAAATTAAAAACATAGTAAATGCATTCTCAATAAACTTATAATAAAGAAGAGAGAATAGAATTTTCATTTTTCTATTCATTGTTCAAGTTTATAGAATGATTCTGAATAATAATTACCTTAAGAAATCAATAAAAAACAATTTTTGTAATATATTTTGTTTAAAAAAAAATCTCTTTAATATTTTTAAACTTAGACAAATAATGAAAACCAAGGACCTTTAAAGTATTTATTACCAAACAAAGAACATCAAATAATTTCATTAAAATGAGGAATAAACTGGAATTCATTCCATTTATTTATTAACTTATGAAGTTCACTTATGAACTTAATAAGAATTATTAAGAATTCTGACATCATCTAAAAGATTAGATGGAAACCTAAACAAAAGATAGCATTCACCAGAACAAATACTTTTGATTCAGAATCTTGGGAATGAAGTGTGTAAAATGCCACTTAAGTTTTTTAGAGTAAATAATACATTTTTTCTTGGGTGTTGAACACTTTGATGTGGTTTTACTGCCAAGCTCCTGGGAGTGCTGTCAGCGGGTAGCCTTCTGCTGTCAGCCTCTTCAGAATTCACTTTGTTTGAAGGGAGTTATCTCACCCATACTTGCATCCTTTCAGAAGCAACCCACATCTAATGGATTCAATATCCATGTAGAAATGAACTCTGAGGGTGCATGATCAAGGGATGCAGACATGAGAATAGATAAGAGAGAGGTACTGACTTGAGAGCACTTTCCTGAAATACAGGACTTAAGATTGTGGCAAGGACATCAAAGTGATAGTAGCATTAGATGGCTTCTAGAAGCACGGAAAAACTGATGGACCAAGTTAAATTAAATCTAATGCCTAATTATCACCACAGTCTTCGGATAAATGGAATAAAAGAGCCAAGGCATGGAGCATGGGTATGCTAGAGTGAATATGCTACATAACCCCAGGAAATCCACCAGATGTTTGTTTTCCAAAGGCAGGCCACAAGAAGATACATCATTAAATAGGGCTGTAAAATAATATACTGATAAGAAAATGCCAGCATCAAGACGCTCAATGGTGGTTCGCCCTTTTGGCAAAGACTAATGGTAAGAGAGATTGTAACAGAACCAGGTGCATTGGGAGCAACAAAAATGATAATACCAAATACAGCTGCAGCTGGGAGGGCAAGGCTCAAGATGGTCCGCTGTCATCAGTATAAAGTCACAATTCCTTGTCCAGTTTCCAGATGCCAGCCAGTTTTAGACCCAGAACACTTTGATTGAATGAGAGGCCAGATTCCCAACAGGAAGAACCCTGTAACACCATGACGACTGTACATAATGAAACTTCTTTCAGCTTTATCTCAAAAGGACCTATAACTATTTACTTGAATACTGTACACTGGAGAAAAGATAACTACTTAGTCATTTCAAGGGTTTTTTTCACACAGGTTCCAAGGTGACAGTAATAGGTTCAAAATGCCATCATGGTGTTTGTGTTAGAATGACGGCATATGGGAAACAGGTAAGAAATTGGGTAAGGTCCAATACATAGGTAATTTAATGTGTTGAGAGAGGGATATATCTTGTGGTCACTTTTTGGTCCCTAAATGTATCATTGGGATAGACATACTTGATAGCTGATGTAACTCCGCCATTAGGTACTTGGTTTATCTGGAAAGGGCAATCATAGTGAGATAAGGCAGGTACAAGTCTCTGAAAGTGCCCCTTCTATGCAAATTGAGGCAGTAAACAGAAAACATCACTTCCTTGAGAAGGGTACAATAGAGAAGTGAGGGTCACGCTTAAGTATCCAAAAGTATCTAAAGAATGAAAAGCTGGTATAGTTCTTGTCATACATTAATTAAATTATTCAGACAATAAAAGACTATTGCCTCAGCTTCTTGTCTAATTATTAGAAGAAGGCTTCAACCATCAGTCTTTGCAAGTTTTGCATTAAATTTTGTCTTAAAGCCAGTTTTCTGAAACATATGGAGATTAGGAAATGTTAAGAACAGATACATGTCTATATACAGATATATGAATAGATATATATGTTTATATGCATAGATATATTCAAACTAACCTTAATCTAGTAATTAAGATAAAAATTTATGTATATATTTGTTTAATGATTTTAATAAAAATATCATGTTACTATATATTAATGAAGTACTACTCTTTTAATAAATCTGGATTCCTGTTACGTGTCTGAAAATTACATGCATTATTTTTCCAACTGCCAAGGAGAGTATAATAAAACATATATTTAAGCAATAATATAACATATCAAAAACTACAGTGTTGTTGCTGCTTCTCACTTGTAACCAGCAAGTCAGAAAACAATAAGCATGATGATTACTTCATGTTTGATCAGGGAAAGGGCATTCTAAGGATGTAATAAACTTATAAAATGACTAAAATGAGAGGTTGTGACAAATTCCATTTGTGGGGTATGAAATAAAACAAATCCAAACTTTCAAAAAAAATCTTTATTTAAAAATATTGTTGCTTTAGTAGTATTTTGTAGTTCTTCTTATAGAAATCTTTCATTTTTTTGGTTAGATGTATTGTTGCATAAAGTGCTACAGATTTTTGTACATTGACATTTTGTACCCTGAAGCTTTAGTGAAGTCATTTATCAGATTGAGGGGCCTTCTAGATAAGTCTTTAGGGTGTTGTAGATATAGAATCATATTGCCAACAAAAAGGAGTAATTTGACTTCTTTTCCTATTGGGATGCCTTTTATGTTTTTTCTCTTTTCTGATTGTTCTGGCTAGCACTTCCAGTACTATGTTGAATAGGAATGGTGAGAGTGGAATCCTTGTCATTTTCATTTCTCAAGGGGAATTCTTTCAGTTTTTGCACTGCCAGTATGATGTTGGCTGTGGGTTTGTAATATACGTCTCTTACTAATTTTTGGTATTTTGCTCTGATGCCTAGTTTCTTGTGGGTTTTTCTTATAAAGCGATGTTGAATTTTATCAAAAGCTTTTACCATGGTCATATAGTTTTTGTTTTTAATGTGCTGTTGAATTTGGTTTGCTAGTATTTTGTTAAGGATTTTTGTATCCATGTTCATCAGGGATATTGGCCTATCATTTTTTTTTTTTTGGTTGTGTTTTTGCCAGGTTTTTGGTATCAAGGTTCAAGATGACACTGGCTTTACAGTATGAGTTAGGGAAGAATATCTCCTTCTTGATATTTTGGAAAAGTTTAAGTAGGACTGATACCACTCTTTTTTGTACATCTGATAAAATTTGGTTGTGAATACATTTGGCCCAGGACATTTTTTGGTTGGCAGCTTTTTTATTACTGATTCAGTTTTGGAACTAGATATTGGTCTGTTCAGGGTTTCAATTTCTTCCTGATTCAATCTTGAGAGAATGTGTGTTTCCGGGAGTTTATGCATTTCCTCTAGATATTGTAGTTCATGAGCATAAATATGTTTGTAATAGTCTCTTAAGATCTTTTGTATTTCTGTGGGATCACTTGTAATGCCACCTTTGTTGTTTTTGATTGTGCTTCTTTGGATTTTTTCTCTTTTTTTTTCTTTGTTAATCTAGCTAGCAGTTTATCAACATTGTTTACTTCTTCAATAAAACAACTTTCAGTTTCACCGATTCTTTGCCTGGATTTGGGGTCTCAATTTCATTCATTTTCACTCTGATTTTAGTTATTTCCTTTCTTCTGCTAGCTTTGGGATTAGTTTGTTCTTGTTTCTTCAGTTTTTCTAGGCATAAAGTTAGGTAGTTAATTTGAGATCTAACTTTTCAAGGTAGGCATTTAGCTCTATAAACTTACCCCTTAACATTGCTTTTGCTGCATCCCAGAGATTTTCGTATGCTGTGTCTCTGTTTTCATTTATTTCCAAGAAGTTTTTTGCTTCTGCCTTGATTTTATTGTTTAGCCAAAACTTATTCCAGAAATCAGAGATGACATGAACAAATGGAAGAAATGTTCCATCCTCATGGACTGGAAAATCAATAGTGTTACAATAACCATACTGACCAAAGTAATCTAGATTCAACACTCATCCTATCAAAGTGCCAATGTTATTTTTCACAGAGCTAGAAATAAACTATTCTAAAATTGATATGGAATCAAGAATAGCCCAAATAGCCAAAGAAATCATAAGCAAATGAACAAAGCTGAAGGCATCACATTACCCTACCTCTAACTATGCTCTAAGGCTACAGTAACCAAAAAAGCATAGTACGGTACAAAAACAGACACATAAAGCAACAGAACAGAAAAGAAACTTCAGAAAGCCACACACCTATAGCCATCTTAATGTCATCAAAGTGGACAAAAAAGTAAGCAACAGGAAAAGGACCCTATATTCAATAAATGGTTCTGGAATAGTTGGCTAATTATGTGCAGAAAAATGAAATTTGACCTCTATCTCTAACCATATACAAAAACTAACTCAAGATGGATTAAATATTTACCTGTAAGACTGAAAACTATAAAAATTCTGAAAGAAAACCTAATAACAAGTCTGGACATCAGGCTTGGGAAAGAATTTATGACTATATCCTCAAAAGTAATAGGAAAAAATGAAAAAAAAGTTGACAAGTGGAATCTAATTAAATTAAAGAGGTTTCATACAGCAAAAGAAACTATCAACAGAATAAACAGCCTAGAGAACAGGAGAGAACATTTGCAAACTATGCTTCTGACAAATATCTAATATCCAGAATCTATAAGGAAGTCAAACAATTGAAGAAGCAAAACACAAATAATCTCATTAAAAGAATGGGCAAAATACATAAACTGACACTTCTCAAAAGAAGATATACAAGCAGCCAACAAACTTATGAAAAACGATCTACATCATTAATCATCAAAAATGTGAAACCAAAACCACGATGACATATCTTTTTATACCACTCGGAATAGCTATTATTAAAAAATTAAAAATCAACAAATGTTGATGAAGGTGCAGAGAAAAGGGAATGCTTATGCATTGTTGGTGGGAATGCAAGTTCAATCACTGTACAAAGAAGTGTGGAGATTTCTCAGAGAATTTAGCATAGAATTACCATTAGGCCTAGTAATTCTACTACTCAGTAAATATCCAAAAGAAAACAAATTGTTCTACCAAAATGGCATGTGTACTTGCACATTAATTGCAGCACTACTCACAATAACAAAGACATGAAATCAATGCAGGTGCCCATCAACGGTAGATTAGATAAGGAACATGTGGTACAAATACACCATGGAATATTATGCAGCCATAAAAAAGAATTGCTAGGTCTTTTGCAGTAATATGGATGCAGCTGGAGGTTATTACCCTAAGCAAATTAATGCCAGAACCAAAAACCAAATAGTGCATGATGTTCTCACTTATAATTGGGAGCTAAACACTGAGTATTCATGGACATAAAAATGGCAACAATAGATACTGAAAATGATTAGAGGAAGGAAAGACAGAGAGGGGTAAGGGTGTAAAAACTAATGTGGGTGCTATGCTCAGTACTTGGGTTATGAGATCTTTCATAGCCCAATTTCAGTATCATATAATATACCCCGGTAACAAACCTACACACGTACCAACTGAATCTAAAATAAAACTTGAAAATGTACATATTATTTAAATACAGGGTGGGGTTGCTATTGCAATAGCTGGATAGGCACTATAACAATAGAGAATGCTTTTCCTGCAATATCTGCATGCATCTCAAAGTCAGGAATCAAAGGGCTTTTCTTTTATGTGAGAAATAAGCAAAGATAGAAAGAACCAGTTGTATTGTAGTAGGGCGGGTGGTACTGCTTAATAGATGAGTACATTATCTACGTCCTTGAGATCAACTGATTCTAAGTAGGGCCTTTAAGAAGAAGTTTTTATGCCTTTAAGACCTTAAGGATAGGCCAAATTTTGGCTAAATTTCTGGGGTCTGAGGGGGAAGAGAAGCTTTGCTAAAGTTTAGTCAAATCATATATTAATATTTTGGCCACATTGTGCTATGTGTACAAACATTTCAGCTAATCAGTTTTGAGGCAATGAATGCTATGTTTCTGTAAAGATTTTATGAATAGTTACCACCTAATTTTCTGGTTTTTAAATCACAAACAGCAATTTATTCACTTCACCTGCACAAACCCTACTTTTAAACCCACTTGCAATTATAAGAGGTAAAAGCAGGAGACTTAGCTTTAAATATGCAATAATCTCAGCTGTGATTGGACCAAGTCTCAGTATTCCTTTAAAAAAATACACCAAGAACTCCAGTGAAGGTTCCAGTGAAGGACATGGAGTAAGTTTAATTGAGAGTTAACAATGCTATAATTAATAGAATCCCATGAGTCAACTGCTATGTAAAAATGAGAAATCATGTCACTTTTATCTCTCACTCTTTATTGACTTCCATAACCCATTTCCCTGATACACAAACTCTATGGCAATTTTTTTTCAATACTGCTATAATAAGCCACTGTGATTCTTATTCATACTTTTATTTACATTAACTGCATTGGTTCTTAATCAACTATGATAAATCATTCATTTTCTTGCTTCAGCTTAATCAGTCATAATTCAATGACAACAAATAACATGTACTGATAATCTACTGTATGCGTCGAAAATTATTCTAAGCAATGTATATATATTAGCTCCCTGAATCTTCATAAAAACTCTATGAAGCAGTTACGCTCATCTGTATTTTAAAAATGAAGAAACTGAGATGCAAAACTCACCGAGAGTCACACAGCTACTAAATGGCATAATTAAAATTTTAAAACATGTAGACTGCACCAGAGTTTTTATATGTAAATACTATACTACTATGTGCAAGTAACTTTTGTCAATTAAAACAGAAGTCAGCACAGCATTTCACAGTTTATCTCATTTAAAGACAGGAAAAAATGAGCATTTTTAAACACACTCACTTCATATAGGTCCTCAAATCTCCAATGCCTTTGTTCCTAAATGAAAATGCGTATCAAGTGTTCCATATAAAAGTAGTTAGTTTATCTAATAGAGTGAAATAAACATTTTTTATATGTAACTGATTTATCAGTTTCATTAACACTCATCTTAAGTTTTGTCTTAAAATACCCTAAAATTCATGAATGTTTTTCTTACAAGCCTCTGGGGAAAGTCCTTGGACATATGTTTTCTGGATCTCTCCTAGTGTGCTGTCTTATTCTTATTTGTGTTAGAACAGAGAAACAGCATTTCAAAGACACATTTAAATATATAAAATTAAAATAAAAATGGCTGATGTCAAATGACAGAAAATGTACCAAACACAATTGAAAATCAATGAAATAGAAACAATATCCAAAACAGATTCATTCTCTCAAATCATGTCTGATTGAGAGTATGATACATTTTTTATTCTAGCTGTGAGCTAACAAAACATAGATTTGAAATACTCTGCTTAAATTGAGGTTACATAAAGCCAGGAAAATCAAGGGTATTCAAACTTCAATTAATAATTTTAATCATAATTGAGAACCTTGAAAATCTAGTAGGGTTCAATTTTTGTGTGACTCTCTTAGAAGAAAATTGCAGTACCTGAATTCTGAGAATAATTGCCCTTTTAATCTATTTAAACCATCCTTATCACAAACTAAAAGTTTGTGTCACCCTCCAAATTTGTATATTGAATTTTTACCCCACAATGTAACGATATTAGGAGGTAAGGAGTTTGGGAGGCAATTAGAGTTAGATTAAGCATGAGGACGAGGCTTCCATGATGGGATTAGTAACCTTCCATGAATAAGAGAGAGGGAGGAGAGATGGAATTATATATTTCAAATGTAGAATATATATATTCCATGATGAAATTATGTATTCCATGGAATTATATGTTCCATGATGGAGGGAATAAATTCCCTGTCATTCTGTTCTTGAAATTGTAGCCTCCAGATCTGTGAGAAAATCAATTTATGTTGTGTCAGCTATTAAGTAAGTCTATGGTATATTATGACTAATTCAATCTCCACTAAATCAATATATATGCTGTCGTCTATCTAGACTACTGAAATAGAGATGATAGAAATGGATTATGTGTGAATATATACATATATTTGTATATCAATCTCCTTTAATAAATCAATAAACCATTTATAAATTATAACTATGTAAATTATGTATACTAATTAATACTACGTATGTACTATTATATACATAGTATTATATTATATAATTTTATAAAAATAAATTATATAAAATTATATAAAATTTATGTCTATAAAATAATATATAATACATAGTATTATATTATATAATTTTATAGACATAAATTATATAAAATTATATAAAATTTATGTCTATAAAATAATAAATTATATAAAATTTATGTCTATAAAATTATATAATAGATAGTATTCTTAATGAATTTGGCAATTGCCTGCAATGTCATCAATACAGATTTGTAGAAAATATATTTGCAACATGAATAAACATCACATGCTTTTCATCTTTAAGTGACACAACATTTCACCTGATTTCTTACCAGAAGAATATCATTATTCAATAAAAGTGACTTTAGATATTCTGTCTCAAGGCAACAATCTAAAAGTATACTTACTGTTCTGCTATTTACTGACTTTTCTGGACAAGTTATACAAAATTCAGAATACCAATTTTCTAATCTTAAAAATGGAAATGAAGTACAGTTACACACATTTCATACTGTATTAAGAAATAATTAAAAGTAGACATTGACTATTTGTGGTAATAACCAAGTTACCCCCAGCATTTCCTTACTTTTTCTCTCCTTTATTCAGCTCAGCATTCAGTGTTGCAAACAGGTAAATTCTGTGCAAAAAATACAAAAAAGGGGAAAATGTTACTAAAATTGACTATTCAAATTCAAAGTATAATCACACATGAAAAGGAGCTTTATAATTTGCAGACTGAGGCACCAGCCTAAAAACCAAGAAGAAGAGAATGTCAGTCATAATGAGTTTACTCCAGCTTCTAAGCTAGCATTGGGAAATTAGAAAATAAAAAATATATATATGATGGGAACTTCTCAGTGGGATATGATGTAACAGAGCAGTCCCCCACTACTCAAATACTTCATTCAGAATGACACTAGAACTGTGGAGTAGTTCAAGTTTCAGGAGGTGTCCAGGATGGTTGGATAAACAGGGGAGCGCAATAAAAATTTTCTATCGAGAAGATAATATAATTTAGGTGAAGAAGATGAGAATTCCAAAGAAGATTTATTATTATAATAAGGATGTCCCACTCCATATAGTTTTGTTCATTGTACGCTGCATTATTTAGGAGGCACCTTTAACACTATAGACAAAGTGCTAGTAAGTTGATATAAGGATATAAAAAAGGCAAAGGAAAAGTGATAGGTGGTAATATCAAAGGAGTGTTTGCCTCTGTATGTTGAGTAATTCATGGAGTTGGAGCATTAGAGGGCATGAGCAAGAAAGTAGATTGTGGTTGAAGAGTGATATGACTAAAATTGACTTGATGCAGGGACTTTATTGCTGTTAGTAACAGGGTCTCAGGTATGATCAGGGGAGTGACCATAGCAGAGTGGATAACAATATTATTAAAGGAAAGAAGTAGGAGAGAAAGAAGGAGAATAAGAAGCAAAGAGCAAAGAAAGAAAAGAAGAAAAGCTAGGAATTTCAAAAATTCAGTTTGGAGGCCGGGCATGGTGGCTCACATCTGTAATCCCAGCACTTTGGGAAGCCGAGGGAGGTGGATCACCTGAGGTCAGGAGTTTGAGACCAGCCTGGCCAACATGGTGAACCCCATCTCTACAAAACTACAAAAATATTAGCCAGGCTTAATGGCGGGTGCTTGTAACCCCAGCTACTCAGAAGGCTAAGTCAGGAGAATCACTTGAACCCAGGAGGCAGAGGTTGCAGTGAGCAGATCTTGCCACTGTACTCCAGTCTGGGCATCAGGGTGAGACTTCGCCTCAAAATAATAATAATAATAATAATAATAATCCATTGGATATTAAAAATTAGCAGGAATTATGAAGACATACTATAGAGAATGATGATGAGCCAGGGATAAAATTGTTAATGATAAAGGAAAGTGCCCCAGTTTACACTTGATGAATCTTGGAGAAAACTGTAGTATATTTTAATACATTGGACACATACTGCAATTTATTTAATGCTCTACTGGCAAAAAGAATGTATACCTGACATTTACTATGTGACTTTCAGTCTCTCTTAATGGGAAGAGAATGTTTCCTCACCCTAGGTCAAGTTTAGCCCTATAACTTGCTTTGGTCAATGAGAAGTGAATAAGTTATTATTGCTTCCAGAGCTGAAAGTTATTTCTGCTCTTGTGTTTTTCTAATGAGAGAATGGTTTCTTAGATGAGGGCTGTTTCTTTCAATGCTCATTTAGAAAAATAATGTTCAGGAAACCAGGAATAAAAGATACATTAATAAATCTTATGAAGGATATATCTGTGAACTCAAGAGTTAGCATCAAATTTAATGGTGATTAATTTTTCCTTAAGATAGGGAACAAAGGACAGGTGTTCATTTTGCTATTTCTATTTTGTCGGAGGTTCTAGCTAGTGAATCATTTTTTTAAAAGAATAAATAAGAATTGCAAAGGAAGAAACTGAACTTGTATGTGAATTAATAATTCATATACTGAATAATTATACACATAGAGGTTTCAATGTAATCTAGAAACATACTGTAAAAACTAGATTTAGTAAGACTATCATCTATAAGCTCAGTTAAGAAAAATAATGTTTTTATATATTTTTTAAAAATGAAAAATTACCCCGGGGGAAATATTGATAGAATAAGAGCAAAACATACTTTCTGGTGTGACTGTTCTATAATATAATTCCTATGATAGTACCATGGGTGGATGCATTTGACAAAACTCATTAATAATGTACACTTTAAAAAGATTTGTTTTACTGTATAAGATACCTAAGCTGTTTGTAAAAGAAAAATGTTTTCAACTCAATGAATAGTGAAATTAAAAGTTTATATTAAATAAAATGAGTTTTCATCATAAAACAAGCAGGAAATACATTGTACATTAATGATTTCATTTATAGTACCAGAGAAGACAATATTTTGGTTTAAACTCAAAAACGATATCCCAGAATTTGATGGTGATTATTTTTTAATTATTTTAAATTATTTCTAACCAAACTAAAAGATTTGAGTAATCCAAAATACATACCACACTCATGTGTGGCACACATGGGCATGTGTGCACAGACACACACATACACAAACACACATACACCTCTGAAAGACTATCCAATCCAACCAACAGCATTTATTTTAGAACTTGCCAAGAAATTACCTAAACTCATCTTTCGGAAGAAGTAAATATGTCAATATAGGCCATAAGAAAATTTTGAAAAAAAGGATATCAGAGGATATCTATATATTAAAAGATGTTATTGAACTATTACAAGTAGTTAAAAACATTCACAACTATTACAGTATTTTACAGGGTTATATAATTAGATATTGCTTAAACATCTGTGAGGTATGATGAGCCGAATAATGCTTTAAAAAGATAACCAAGTCCTGATCACTTGAATTTGTAAGATATTGAGATGGGGAGATTTTTTTCTGAATTTTCCAAGTGTGTCACATGTATTCACAAATGGTCTTTAAAAGAGAGAGATAGGAGACTAAAGTGATACTTTCCATGTAGTGCTAGAAACAAGAGATAAGACAGAAGCAAGGAAAGGACCAGAAGCCAAGAAATGGGCTGGAAAAGGGAGAAAGTGCAGTCTCCCCTAAAGCCTCCAGAAGAAATGCAGTCTGGGCACAATCTTGATTTTAGCTTTCTGAACTCCAGAAGTATAAAAGAAAAATGCTTTTTTTGTTTTATGCTAAAGTGTGTGGTAACTTGCACTGCAGTAATGGAAAACTAATATAGAAAGTTTGTATGTTTTAACATTTCCATAGCCTAACAACAACTACAATAATAATAATGATACTTATGTTGAAATTTCTTTTTGTGTATTAGATTACAGTAAAACATTTTAAAAAGAAAAATAGCTAATGCTTATGCCAAAATTGGCCACTTAAAAAAATTTTTCCGTGGCAAGTGTGGTGTTTTTTAATACTGTTTTCTTATATTTTATATTTCCATTGAATATTTTGTAATACAACAATTCAATTACGTATCATAAATAATTTCTACTATTGAGATAAATGGAGGACTTCTTATAAAGAATAGGATAAAGAATCTTAGATGTGGTTGTCAGGGTCAAGAATAACTCTTAGCAAAATGACAGTTAAGTTGGAGAAAGGAGAAAGATGAGTGTGCCAAGTTAAAAAAATCCAGGATTCTTAGGGCTTAATGAGAAAAGCAAAGAATGACAAACGTATAAATGGAGAGATTATTAAGGGCCAGATAACATTAGGATTTGAAGACTGTGTAGTAAGAGATTTGAATTTATTTTAAATAGTAAGGGAATTCACTGAAGAGCATTTCTAAAAGGAAGAAGAAAGATAGCCTTATTTATATTTTATAAATTATTATACCTGATATGTGATCAGCTGTGTATGAAGTGAACTGTGGATGGGATTTGGGAGTCTGTTGCAGCACTCTTAATGAAGAGAAGACGTAAGTTGATATAAGACTCTGCTGAAGATGAAAAATAAATTTGTGCACATGTGAAAAATTTGACAGGCTTTGCTGATGGATTAGATGTGGGACTGAGAGAATGGACCAGAAGTAATACGTCTCTCCTGAAAAATCTTGTCTTCTTTCTTTATAAAAATATGTGAGGAATTTGGTTTGTTGTTATTATATTTTTGCCTTGAATTAAAATCAGAAAAAATTTATTTTGTTTGTTTCTTATTTTTATTTTAATTATTGGATTATTTTGTTATTGGTATATATTTTAACTGCAATATCTCCATGCATTTTGCCCCCTTCACTGGTTCATTTAAAAGAATATTTAATAAACAAATATTATTGATTGGCTCTTATTCTCCAGACAATATAATGTAAGTACAAGTCTTAATTTCAACTTAACAGAATAATTTACATTTAATGATTTTTGAAATCAATAAAGCTTCACTTTGATTACAAAGTCAAAATAATTTAACTTATTGGTAGTATATGTAAGACATATAAAAGCTATACCCAGATTTCATAATGTAAGATTTCCTTGGCCAAGTGCAGTGGCTTATGCCTGTAATCCCAGCACTTTGGGAGGCCAAGGCAGGAGGTCAGGAGTTTGAAACCAGCCTGGCAAACACAGCAAAACCCCATCTCTACTAAAAATGCAAAAATGAGCCGAGTGTAGTGGGGCATGCCTATAATCCAAGTTACTCAGGAGGCTGAGGCAAGAGAATCATTTCAACCCGGGAGGCAGAGGTTGCCGTGAGCCAAGACAGCACTAATGCACTCTAGCCTGGGCAACAGAGCTAGACACCTTCTCGAAAATAAATACATAAATAAATAAAGATTTCCTGTTTCTTGGTATAATTATTTGCTAGAAGATTTCTAAGGATTTTTTATGTTTTAAAACTAATCATTTGATTACTTAGAATGTCATTATAAATCTGGGAATTTCCATGTAACCAAAAATATTTTAAACTTTAAATAATACATCTGAAATTATTTAAATATATCATCAAAACGTTTTTGGACATGACATGTCTGCCATATTTCCATAACTTTTAATCTTTATGACTTTATATTCACAAAAATTTTCTCTCAAGTATTATCTAACATCTGTGTTGATCTCAGCAGCACTATGCTGAAGAATTTTTATCAGTATATTCCATTTTTTTAGGAAGGCTAATCAGCTTCAATGTCTATAAAATTAAATGAAGCCATAATTTATAAATTAAAATTTGTTAATATAGGCTATTCATGAAAGTTCCCAATTCATATTAGTGATCTGCCTCATTTTGTCTGGGGAAAAACTAAGCTGAAGGTAAAGTCTAGTTAAAATAATTGCTAAAATTATATAAAATAATTTTAAATGGGTACAGACTAATTAGTTCATTAAAATCATTAATATGTCAGTAAGTTAAACATAAATTTGACATTCACTGCCAACAAAGTTTTGAAAGAAGTTGACTGGAAATTCTGAAGTAAATATATTCATGACTGGAATTCAAAAGTCATGCCTTTCTCTATTACTGGTGGCTCTGTTATGAGAAATTACACATAAAGATAGAATAAGACCATGTATGCTTGACTCTCCCACATGAGCTTTCAGAACCGTGTTTTATGTTTTTGTGGAAACACTATCACTTCTTAAAATATTTCTTTTCCTTTCCAGAAGCTAAGATGGTAAACTTCAATTCACAATATAGGAAGGAAGGAAGGAAGGGAGGGAGGGGGGATGGAGGACAAATGGATGGGAGGGAGGAAGGGAGGAAGGGAGTAAGGGAGGGAGGGGGCTAACAAGTTAAAAATAACCGAAAGTAGTATTCTTACAGCAGTAAATAAACACATCATAACTTTTATATATGAGCATACTGAATGTCAAGAACTTAAAGCCTGAAATTATACCCTACCTACATGTTAACAAGTTAGGCTTTCATAGTTTCATGGATCTAATAACCTTGATAATGTAATTGAAAAAGTTGTATAAAGCTTAAAATATGGTACGTTTTTTAGTTATTATATTAATTAATTAGGGCTGATTTGCTTTTATGTTTTTATTCTTAAAAAGTATTTGTTATAGTAAATTTATTTTATGAAAATAATTTTGGATGTCAAACATTTGTAATTTTTCCTTATATAATTATGTATTAGTCCCTTTTCACACTGCCAATAAAGACACACCTGAGACTGGGAAATTTATAAAAGAGAGAGGTTTAGTGCACTCACAGTTCATCATGGCTGGGAAGGCCTGACAATCATGGCAGAAGGTGAAAGCCACATCTCACTGGTAGCAAACAAGAGAAGAGCACTTGTGCAGGGAAACTCCCATTTTTAAAACCATCAGCTCACAGGGCGTGGTAGCTCATGCCTGTAATGCTAGCACTTTTGGAGGCCGAGGAGGGTGGATCACCTAAAGTCAGGAGTTCGAGGCCAGCCTGGCCAACATGGTGAAACTCTGTCTCTGTTAAAAATACAAACATTAGCCGGGTGTGGTGGCAATGTGCACCTCTAATCCCAGCTACTCAGGAGGCTGAGGCAGGAGAATCACTTGACCCCAGGAGGTGTATGTTGCAGTGGGCCAAGATCATGCCACTGCACTCGAGCCTGAGTGACAGAGTAAGACTCTGTCTCAAAAAAATAATAATAATAAATAAGTATATAAATAAATAAAACCATCAGATCCTGTGAGACTTATTCACTATCGCGAGAACAGCACAGGAAAAACCCGTCCCATGATTTAATTACCTCACACTAGGTCCCTCCCACAACATATGGAAATTAAAGGTGAGATTTGGGTGAGGAGACAGCCAAACCATATCATTCTGCCCCTGGCCCCTTCCAAATCTCATGTCCTCACATTTCAAAACCACCCATGCCTTCCCAACAGTCCTGCAAAGTCTTAACTCATTTTAGCATTAACTCAAAAGTCCATAGTCGAAAATCTCATCAGAGACAAGGCAAGTCTTTTCCACCTATGAACCTGTAAAATCAAAAGCAAGTTAGTTACTTCCTAGATACAATGGGGGTACAGGCGTTGGGCAAATAAAGCCACTCCAAATGGGATAAATTGGCCCAAACAGGAACTACAGGCCCCATACAAGTCCAATATCCAGAGGGCAGTCAAATCTTAAAGCTCCAAAATAGACTCCTTTGACTTCAGGTCTCACATCGAAGTTACGCTGATGCAAAAGGTGGGTTCCCATGGTCTTGGGCCATCTCTGCTCCTGTGGCTTTGCAGAGTACAGCCTCCCTTCCGGCTGCTTTCCTGGGCTGTCATTGAGTGTTTGCAGCTTTTCCAGGTGCACGATGCAAACTGTCAGTGGATCTACCATTCTGGGGTCTGGAGGATAGTGGCCTTCTTCTCACAGCTCCACTAGGCAGTGCCCCAGTAGGGACTCTGTGTGGGGGCTCTGACCCCACATTTCCCTTTCCCACTGCCCTAGCAGAGATTCTCCATGAGGGCTATGCCCCTGCTGCAAACATCTCACTGGGTATCCAGGCATTTCCATACATCTTCTGAAATCTAGGTGAAGGTTCCCAAACCTCAGTTTTTGACTTCCATGTACCCACAGCCTCAACACTGTGTGGAAGCTGCCGGGGTTTGGGGATTCTACCCTCTGAAGGAACAGCCAACCCTGTATCCTGGCTCCTTTTAGCTGTAACATAGATACCAAGTCTTTAGGCTGCACAGAAGGGCTCTGTGCCTGGCCCAGGAAACTATCCTTTTCTCCTGGGTCTCTGGGCCAGTGATGGGAGGGGCTGCCATAGACCTCTGACATGCCCTGGAGACAGTTTCCTCATTATCTTGGGGATTAACATTACTTATGCAGATTTCTGCAGCTGGTTTCCATTACTGCTCAGAAAATGGGATTTGTTTTTTTCTATTGCATTGTCAGACTGTAAATTTTCCAAATTTTTGTGCTCTGTTTCCCTTTTAAAACTGAATGCCTTTAACAGTACCCAAATTACCTCTTGAATGCTTTGCTGCTTAGAAATTTCTCCTGCCAGATACCCTAAATCATCTCTCTCAAGTTCAAAGTTTCACAAATCTCTAGGGTAGGGGCAAAATGCCTCCAGTCTTTTTGTTAAAACATAGCAAGAATCACCTTTACTCCAGTTCCCAGCAAGTTCCTCATTTCCATCTGAGACCACCTCACTGGATTTCATTGTCCATATTGAGGGAATGTGTTCTCTTTCTGGGTCAAAGAAGGGGCGTAGCTTTAAGGGCAAGAATTTCCCAGTGCCATGCCCCCCTCCCATCCCTCTCCATCTGGGAGATTCAACTGTTTATGTTTGAATTTCGCAGTGCGGAAAGAAACTAAAAGTCAATCACTCCAGCGGAAGTTCTAAGGAACTCCTTTCACTGGTCCAGGGTCTTGAGAAGGTGGGGGTTGCTCCCAGGATAGAAGTCCATGCTCACCTGCGCTGGATTTCCAACTTTCTGGAATCCCCTCCCAAATGGTCTGAGCTCCCTCTGGGAATTTCCCCTCTAGAATCCCCTTCCACACTCTTCGTGGAAGCCTTTCTCTTCTTCCCCTTTCCTTCTCTTTTCTCTACCTAAATAAAATCACCTTTCTGCAACACTTTTTGGGTCCTATATTTACTTTTATGAGCATACAGTCCACCTGCAGTGGCCCCACCACTTATTCCTTAAGAGGTTGGAGGCCAAGAACCCACAACGATCACCAGCATCCAAGAAAAAACCCGGTTACAATATCATTATCAGCATTTTGGTTGAAGCCATTCAAAAAGTGTCTAGAAAGTTCCAAATGTTCTCACATTTTCCTGTCTTCTTCTGAGCCCTCCAAACTGTTTCAACCTCTGCTTGTTACCCAGTTTCAAAGTTACTTACACATTTTTGGGTATCCTTTCAGCCGTGCCCCACTCTACTGGTACCAATTTACTGTATTAGTCTGTTTTTACATTGCTGATAAAGACACACTTGAGACCCAGCATGGTGGCTCATGCCTGTAATCCCAGCACTTCAGGAGGCTGAGATGGAGAGATTACCTGAAGTTAGCAGTTCTAGACCAGCCTGACCAACATGGAGAAATTCTGTCTCTACTAAAAATACAAAATTAACTGACCATGGTGGTGCAAGCCTGTAATCCTAGCTACTCGAGAGGCTGAGGCAGGAGAATTGCTTGAACCCAAAAGGTGGAGGTTGGAGTGAACCCAGATCAAGCCATTGCACTTGAGCCTGGGCAACAAGAGCAGAACTCTGTCTCAAGAAAAAAAAAAAAAAAGATATACTTGAGACTGGGTAATTTACAAAAAAAAGAGGTTTAATGCATTCACAGTTCTACCTGGCTGGGAAGGCCTAACAATCTGGGTGGAAGGTGAAAGGCACATCTCACATGGCAGCAGATAAGAGAATAAGAGAGCATGAGCAGGGAAACACCCGTTTTTAAAACCAATAGATCTCATAAGACTATTCACCATCACAACAGCATGGGAGAGACCCGTCTCCATGATTCAATTACCTCCCACCAGGTCCCTCCCACAATATGTGGGAATTCAAGATGAGATTTCAGTGGAGATACAGCCAAACTATATCAGATTATTTATAATGAAATATTCTATATTTATTCTGGTTATAAGTACATTTAAAAATATTAAACAATCTCAGAACACTCTTTCAACGTTATTAACTGCTCCTCAAATATACAAAAATTTAACAGTTAGAAATTGGTTTTCATGAACATGTAAATCTATGCTCTATTTAATTAAATATATTATCTAATTTTACTGAGGTAAAATTTGAATTTCAGGTAGATGTTTTATTATCAGGAGAAACCTGATTTTCTTTTAGAAAAGAAATCCTACCAAATTAATAAAAACCCAAGGTCTAGATTCATTTGAAAGGGTAGATCTACTTGTAGCTTTAATTTATTTCTCCCAACATTTTATCTTTAATAATTAAAGCCTACAAAAATATTGTAAGCATAATGTGGAATCATAAACCAAATATACTTCCTCTAGCTTCATCAGTCATCATGATTTTGTCTCAATTCCTCTACACACAGGCATCCTTTTCTAGTTTGTGGACATAATGCTTGATTCCTGACTATCTCTTTGGAAAATGGCATTCTATTACATAATAACAATGACCATATATTTATTACAATCAGCCAACACAACATTTATATAATATTGTAATCTACGATCCATATTCAGATATCCTCAATGGTCCCATTAATATATTTTATGGGTTTTTCTGTTTCTTTGTGTTTATTCTTTTCCAATATTTCATGCACAGTAGATCATGATTTTTTTTTCTCTTAGTTTGCATCTATCTTTCTTGAAGAAATGTTTTTGCAATATACCTTTGGCTTTAAAGTCATCACAATTTCCTGTGATTTTTTTCAGCATTGTTTTCTTTAGTCCCTGGGTGTAGATTTTTATCCTCTGCCAAAAGTTGACTATAGGGTATAAATTTTCAGTTATAAGATGAATCTAATATACAGCATTATGGCTATTGTTAATACTACTGAATTTTATACAAAAATCTGCGGAGAGAGTGAGCTTAAATGTTCTTACCACACACACAAGAAAGGTAACTACATGAAGTGATAAATGTGTTGATTATCTTGATGCGGTAATCATTTCACATTGTATACATATCTCAAATGATCACATTATATATTTAAATATATTTAAATATATACAGTTTTGTTACATATATCACAATAAAGCTAGGGGAAAAGATTTGTTTATACAGAATAGTGATTAGTGTTGACTCAATTAGTTTTTTTTTAGGAAGAACTCTCTGTAAGGCCGATAGCCTCGCCAGGAGCCGGATAGACAATACTCACCCCCTCCGCACCTGATAACACGTATCAGGAGGCCGGACATCCTACTGGCGCCTGCCTTCTCCATGCAGGCTCCCCATGCCCACGCCTGCATTCCACCCCAAGCCCCACACTCAGCACTAAATCATACTGTCAGCCCAAAATTCAAAAATCCCGCCGAGAACCTAACCAATGGCAGCTTGCCAAGTCCGGGTCCAGTCTCTCTCTCTGACCAATACAGGTGCCCATGCTTTGTTACCTTCTCCAGCCCACCTGTCCATAGCCCTGCTAGACTACCAATGGCAAGTTGCCAAGTCCAGGTCCAGTCTCTCTAT